>JAECXO010000128.1:0-10233 GCA_018152825.1 Scaptomyza hsui | reverse complement strand
CTTGTTAACGCGCGAACCCAAGCAAAAAAGCAACCAACCTCCCCCGCCCAACCGACCGAGGGGCACACCGCGTAGCGTACGGTTACGTAGATCGCGAAAACGTAGACAAATGACATAAGACTAACTTTTTAAGAGAACTACTAGAAGTGACACCGTTTATTAAGTGGAAAACTCGTTATAGTTTGAACATAAAATCCGAAAAGGGTTATGAATAGCATAGTTAGATTGACAAGCTTGAAGAGCAATGGGTAGAAAATTCCTTGTCCTTCTGATCGGAACAGCAAAACTAATTTGGCTGATTAATTCGGAGGAATCAATTTCACCATTTATTAGTTTATGTAAAAACCTACACCAAGCATTGTTCTGCGATCAGCAAGAGAAGGAAGATTTATTAGTAAAGTCTACTGTGGTAGGAAGGTAGGTTAATGTTAGTATCCCAGTTAAATCTCCTAAGGGCAAAGAGCAAGAATTGTTTTTGCACTGATTCTATTCTATCCTGGTGAATCCTGTATTTGGGATACCAGATACAAGATCCATATTCAAGAACAGGACGTACCAAAGACGTGTAAAGTGTTTTGGTTATGTAGGGATCGTCAAATTCTTTCGACCAGCGCTTAATGAACCCCAAGGTACTAGAGGCTCGATTTGCAACTGAAGAGATATGCTTGTGAAATTTAAGTTTCGGATCAAAAAGGATACCTAAGTCATCAACCCATTCAATGCGATCGAGTGGGCTTCCATCAAGAAAATATATATTTGAAAAAGGAAGGCATCTATAAAAGACATGACTTTACATTTGTTGCAATTAAGATTTAGTAAGTTAACACGACACCACTTTTGAAAATTATCTAAATCAGTTTGTAGTTTTTGAGCAGACAACAGAGCAGTACCCGACATGCATAATTTTACATCGTCAGCATACATCAGCACTCGAGATTGGTCAATAACAGATGGAAGATCATTGATGAAAAGTGTAAATAATAAAGGTCCAAGGTGACTTCCTTGCGGAACACCGGAAGTGACATGAACCACCTTAGAGACAGCGTCATTAAAACTGACTCTCTGTGTTCTATGAGTTAAATATTCCCTTATCCACAGAATAAGATTGCTAGGAAAACCTAACAGTTGAAGTTTATGAAGTAAAGGTAGTGATTAACCGAGTCAAATGCCTTGCTGAAATCAGTGTAAATAACATCCGTTTGCATTTTATTTTGAAAACCATTAACAACTAGTGAAGTAAATTCTAACAGGTTAGTGGTAGTAGATCTTTGTTTCATGAATCCATGCTGGCACGGTGAAATTAAAGATCTGCAAAAATGTTGTAATTGAGAAGTTATTAATTTCTCAAACATTTTTGGTATAGCAGACAATTTGGATATACCCCTATAATTTTGAACATTAGACTTGTCTCCTTTTTTATGGAGCGGAATAATAAATGATTCTTTCCAGATATTAGGAAATGAACATTTCTTAATAGACAAACTCAACAATTTATGCAAAGGCTTTAAGAGACCATCAGCACAGTACTTAAGCACACAGCTTGGTACGCCGTCAGGTCCCGGGGAAAATACAGGCTTACTACCCTGTAGATCACGTAGTAATGAACACTCCGTGATACTTGGTTCAAAAATGCAATTAGAGGCATCAACCTGATACGGGTAAGGCAGATCAACCTGATTATCAATTGAACTGTATGTTGTTTGAAAAAATTCGGCAAATAAATCGGCAATGGCCTGATCCGAATTGGCCGACTTGTTTTCAAAAGATAAATTAGATGGAAGTGTTGATGACTTTCGCTTCGCATTAACGAAGTCATAGAACCTCTTAGGATCTTGCTGAAACTGTAGTCTGCACCGACTTAGGTAATTTTTATAACATGAATTATTCATGACTGAAAAACTGGAACGCGCAATCAAGTATGATGAGTAATGAATAGAAGAGCCAGATTTTCTGAAACTCTTATAAAGCTTAGATTTTCGATTTTTAAGGGCAGTCAACTCTCGTGTAAACCACGCAGGTTTGTTTTTCCTACTTGGCCTACCAAAAGGGACACACTTATCGAATAAATTTTCTAAGGTGCAATAAAAATACTGATTGCCGTATCCAAGTCCTCAGAACCATAGAGGGGCGACCAGTCAACCGATTCTAAGAGCCGGGTAAGTTTTACAAAATCGGTTTTCCGAAATTGACGTACCCGTCTTAATGGTTCACTACACTGGCGTACGGCACAGGCAGGCAAAGTGATCAACACCTCCAACGTCGGGTGGTATAAGTCTTCGGGAGTGGATATGGGAAGGGATCTTGACACAGATAGAGTAGATGGATCCGAAACAAATACCAAATCAAGCATTTTACCAAGAGAATTTGGAATGCCATTGATCTGACCCAACGACATTTCAAATAAACCAACCAGAAAATCAGTCTGCACCATGGGGTCAACACGCTTGAGTCCGGACTTGAAATCCAAGTAGCATCACTAGCCTGCGCTGTCTCTACGAAGTCGGCTTGCTCAGTGTTGCGTGCGCTCTTACAATCCTGCGTTAGTGCAACACTAGCCTGCGCTGTCTCTACGAGTTCGGCTGGCTCAGTGTCTTGTGTGTCCTGCGTCGATATTTCACTAGCCTGCGCTGTCTCTACGAAGTCGGCTTGCTCAGTGTTGCGTGCATCCTGCGTTAGTGCAATACTAGCCTGCGCTGTCTCTACGAGTTCGGCTGGCTCAGTGTCTTGTGTGTCCTGCGTTGATATTCCACTAGCCTGCGCTGTCTCTTCGAAGTCGGCTAGCTCAGTGTTGCGTGCATCCTGCGTTATTGCAATACTAGCCTGCGCTGTCTCTACGAGTTCTGCTGGCTCAGTGTCATTTACGTCCGGCGTTGATAATTCATTTGCCTGCGCGGTCTCTACGCGTTCGGCTCTCTCAGTGTCTTGTGAGCCCTGCGTCGATATTTCACTAGCCTGCGCTGTCTCTACGAAGTCGGCTTGCTCAGTGTTGCGTGCATCCTGCGTTAGTGGAACACTAGCCAGCGCTGTCTCTACGAGTTCGGCTGGCTCAGTGTCTTGTGTGTCCTGCGTTAGTGGAACACTAGCCAGCGCTGTCTCTACGAGTTCGGCTGGCTCAGTGTCTTGTGTGTCCTGCGTTGATATTCCACTAGCCTGCGCTGTCTCTACGAAGTCGGCTTGCTCAGTGTTGCGTGCATCCTGCGTTAGTGCAACACTAGCCTGCGCTGTCTCTACGAGTTCGGCTGGCTCAGTGTCTTGTGTGTCCTGCGTTGATATTTCACTAGCCTGCGCTGTCTCTACGAAGTCGGCTTGCTCAGTGTTGCGTGCATCCTGCGTTATTGCAACACTAGCCTGCGCTGTCTCTACGAGTTCGGCTGGCTCAGTGTCTTGTGTGTCCTGCGTTGATATTCCACTAGCCTGCGCTGTCTCTACGAGTTCGGCTGGCTCAGTGTCTTGTGTGTCCTGCGTTGATATTTCACTAGCCTGCGCTGTCTCTACGAGTTCGGCTGGCTCTGAGTGTCCTGCGTTGATATTCCACTAGCCTGCGCTGTCTATTCGAAGTTGGGTAGCTCAGTGTTGCGTGCATCCTGCGTTGATATTTCACTAGCCTGCGCTGTCTCTACGAGTTCGGCTGACTCAGTGTCTTGTGTGTCCTGCGTTTGATATTCCACTAGCCTGCGCTGTCTCTACGAAGTCGGCTTGCTCAGTGTTGCGTGCATCCTGCGTTATTGCAATACTAGCCTGCGCTGTCTCTACGAGTTCTGCTGGCTCAGTGTCATTTACGTCCGGCGTTGATAATTCATTTGCCTGCGCTGTCTCTACGAGTTCGGCTGGCTCAGTGTCTTGTGTGCCCTGCGTCGATATTTCACTAGCCTGCGCTGTCTCTACGAAGTCGGCTTGCTCAGTGTTGCGTGCATCCTGCGTTAGTGCAACACTAGCCTGCGCTGTCTCTACGAGTTCGGCTGGCTCAGTGTCTTGTGTGTCCTGCGTTGATATTCCACTAGCCTGCGCTGTCTCTACGAAGTCGGCTTGCTCAGTGTTGCGTGCATCCTGCGTTAGTGCAACACTAGCCTGCGCTGTCTCTACGAGTTCGGCTGGCTCATTTTTCTCTACGAGTTCGGCTGCTCAGTGTTGCGTGCATCCTGCGTTAGTGCAACACTAGCCTGCGCTGTCTCTACGAGTTCGGCTGGCTCAGTGTCTTGTGTGTCCTGCGTCGATATTTCACTAGCCTGCGCTGTCTCTACGAAGTCGGCTTGCTCAGTGTTGCGTGCATCCTGCGTTAGTGCAACACTAGCCTGCGCTGTCTCTACGAGTTCGGCTGGCTCAGTGTCTTGTGTGTCCTGCGTTTGATATTCCACTAGCCTGCGCTGTCTCTTCGAAGTCGGCTAGCTCAGTGTTGCGTGCATCCTGCGTTGATATTGCAATACTAGCCTGCGCTGTCTCTACGAGTTCGGCTGGCTCAGTGTCATTTACTCCGTGCGTTGATAATTCATTTAGCCTGCGCTGTCTCTACGAGTTCGGCTGGCTCAGTGTCTTGTGTGCCCTGCGTCGATATTTCACTAGCCTGCGCTGTCTCTACGAAGTCGGCTTGCTCAGTGTTGCGTGCATCCTGCGTTAGTGGAACACTAGCCTGCGCTGTCTCTACGAGTTCGGCTGGCTCAGTGTCTTGTGTGTCCTGCGTCGATATTTCACTAGCCTGCGCTGTCTCTACGAAGTCGGCTAGCTCAGTGTTGCGTGCATCCTGCGTTAGTGCAATACTAGCCTGCGCTGTCTCTACGAGTTCGGCTGGCTCAGTGTCTTGTGCATCCTGCGTTGATAATTCATTAGCCTGCGCGGTCTCTACGAGTTCGGCTCTCAGTGTCTGTGCCCTGCGTCGATATTTCACTAGCCTGCGCTGTCTCTACGAAGTCGGCTAGCTCAGTGTTGCGTGCATCCTGCGTTGATATTGCACTAGCCTGCGCTGTCTCTACGAGTTCGGCTGACTCAGTGTCTTGTGTGTCCTGCGTTGATATTTCACTAGCCTGCGCTGTCTCTACGAAGTCGGCTTGCTCAGTGTTGCGTGCATCCTGCGTTAGTGCAACACTAGCCTGCGCTGTCTCTACGAGTTCGGCTGGCTCAGTGTCTTGTGTGTCCTGCGTTGATATTTCACTAGCCTGCGCTGTCTCTACGAAGTCGGCTTGCTCAGTGTTGCGTGCATCCTGCGTTATTGCAACACTAGCCTGCGCTGTCTCTACGAGTTCGGCTGCTCAGTGTCTTGCGTGCATCCTGCGTTATGATACACTAGCTGTCTCTACGAGTTCGGCTGGCTCAGGCCTGTGCGCTGTCTCTACGAAGTCGGCTTGCTCAGTGTTGCGTGCATCCTGCGTTATTGCAATACTAGCCTGCGCTGTCTCTACGAGTTCGGCTGACTCAGTGTCTTGTGTGTCCTGCGTTTGATATTCCACTAGCCTGCGCTGTCTCTACGAAGTCGGCTTGCTCAGTGTTGCGTGCATCCTGCGTTAGTGCAACACTAGCCTGCGCTGTCTCTACGAGTTCGGCTGGCTCAGTGTCTTGTGTGTCCTGCGTCGATATTTCACTAGCCTGCGCTGTCTCTACGAAGTCGGCTTGCTCAGTGTTGCGTGCATCCTGCGTTAGTGCAACACTAGCCTGCGCTGTCTCTACGAGTTCGGCTGGCTCAGTGTCTTGTGTGTCCTGCGTTGATATTTCACTAGCCTGCGCTGTCTCTACGAAGTCGGCTAGCTCAGTGTTGCGTGCATCCTGCGTTGATATTTCACTAGCCTGCGCTGTCTCTACGAGGTCGGCTGTGCTCATGTGTCTTGTGCATCCTGCGTTGATATGTAACACTAGCCTGCGCTGTCTCTACGAGTTCGGCTGGCTCAGTGTTGCGTGCATCCTGCGTTTGTGCAATACTAGCCTGCGCTGTCTCTTCGAGTTCGGCTGACTCAGTGTCTTGTGTGTCCTGCGTTGATATTTCACTAGCCTGCGCTGTCTCTACGAAGTCGGCTAGCTCAGTGTTGCGTGCATCCTGCGTTAGTGCAATACTAGCCTGCGCTGTCTCTACGAGTTCGGCTGGCTCAGTGTCTTGTGTGTCCTGCGTCGATATTTCACTAGCCTGCGCTGTCTCTACGAAGTCGGCTGGCTCAGTGTCTTGTGTGTCCTGCGTTAGAATGCAACACTAGCCTGCGCTGTCTCTACGAGGTCGGCTGGCTCAGTGTTGCGTGCATCCTGCCAGACGCCAAAGCCATGCGCAGCAGCAGAATGGCACAGAGCCAAACGGCGCGGGCAGCGGCCTCAACAGAGAGCAGAACAGCAGAGAGCGAGAGCGAAGCCACCCGCAGCAGCAGAATCGGCATGAGCCAAACGGCGCCATGATGCAAAGACCTAAAGGTGGCGCAATGCGCTGGTCCGTTATGTGACGATTTGAAAACAATGCAAACTGACGTCACAGTTTGCTTTGTTTACATTTTAGCGTCTCGCACTATGGGTCCGGTGCATGCTTTCCGAAATAAAATTTTAAGTTGTATGAAACACTATAAAAATCAATGTTTTCGTTTACTTGCTTGCATCATGCCGCCTATCATACTATATATGTTGATTTATTGAAATAATATTTTATGTGTGTTTAATAATAAAATAAAAATTCCCTTTTTCCCTTGAGTAATTGGAAAGTGGTAAAAAAATTTATTTTATTGTTTTATTGAGTTTTTGGACATTAAGTTTTTATCTTATTATTAGCTAATTTATTTAATTTATTTGAGAAAAAAACATGCGCGCTCTAAAAAAAGTTTCTTCACATGTGGGCTAAGGTCTACTTCATGAGCTTCATCAATGTGCATTTTGAGATAATTCTCTGCTATGAGCAACTCCTCGCCGTTTATTTTTCTAAAAACACTCTCCAGCTGGCCAATTTTTCTAACGAAGCTATCTGAAGGCTTGCACAGTCCACCTTCGGATAACTCGTTCACCCAGGTGTGAGTTGACTCAGTGGTGGATAGGTCCGTGCTGCTGACACTTTTTTTAAGGCGATGGCAAATGTAGCCCGCAAAATTCTCGACAGCATCATATTGTAAATCCGAAAAATCGTCAACCTCTTCGGCAGGTGGTGGTGAGCATTTCACATTTTTTTAGTATGATGGCTGCATACAAATTTTAATAAATAAAAGATAAACAAATAAAAGAATTTTAGATTTGATTACCTGTCATAGGTGTTGTTGGCACTTGTAAATCTGGAGTGTCGTCCTGCATGGAATTTCCTGCATCCGACAGCATGCCACCATTATACCCCAAAAGGTGAGACCGAAGCCTATACTTAGACTCTTGCCTATTGGATGATCGTGCAAGCCGCCTCTAGCCCTAAGAAGTCCGAAAAAGTTTTCCACAACATCCTGGTTCAGTCGATACGTTAAAATATATTTTATATCGAAGCGTTCCTCAAGATCGGCAAGCATGCATGTAAGGGCTTTGTTACCTACAATTTAAAATCATATTTTTAAAGTATCTTAAAAGAATGTTTTCTGCAGCTATTTACCTTTTTGAAAGGGCAGTAATGTACCCTTGTTAGCAACTCTCATATTTTGGACCAAGGTTGTCATTTTGTTTAAAATATCGTTTTGGGTATCCAGTGCAAGGCCGTATGCATGCTTTCGAGTCCTGGTGTCTGATCGCGGAACTCGAACGTTTAATACATCGAACCAATCATTCGTCTAAAATAAATATGTATATGTAAAAGTGCATTTTCAAATTCAGTAACGAGGGAAAACTACCGTTTTAAACAATTCGTGACACTCTTCCCAGTTTTTCCATTTAGGTAGCCAAGACTAGCCGCTCGAATTATAGCCTGTGCTATTGTATGCGAAAACAATTTAGCAGCCGTTTTCACCTTCTGCCTTTCACAGCCTTTAACGCTAATATGGCTGGAGTTAATTTTGTGTGTAATGGAGAGGTCGCCAGCTGTACATTCTAATAGGTCAGCAATGATGTCGGAGCGTACAAGCTTTCCATTTATTACGAACCCTTCATCAATGAAATGGTTGCGAATAAGCTTCAACAAATGGGGCACATCAGCAAAAACATATATTTTTCTATCCTCAAAGCAAAACCTTTAAAAAGTAAACATATAATAAACTGTAATATTTGATTGTTTCGGTAATTACCAAGGTTTATTCGGAGTGACGTCAAGTGCAGTAATTAGCCCACGATTTGAGCCACCCAGGTCGCACACCATTCCCACAATTGTAAATCCCATCCTAAACGCAGTTCTCACGATTATTTCCACAATACTTGTTGTCATTTGACAATCGAATTCATAAAAAATTGGTTGCTTCCAGTTTGACATTAAACCTATTGAAAAATATTTATATTTATGTATACATATATGTACATATACAATAATAAAATACATTTACCTCTGAGCATAGCAACTTGCACATAATTGGCAGGCTTCAATGTCGCATCTGTTGGGTGGTCATAGCAATAGGCTTTGCGAATTTTCATCTCATCGAAGCTGAGAATGCAGAGCTTCTGTACTTCAGTCATTTGCACAGCTGATCCCAATAACTGGACAACTGGCTTCATGATTCCCGGCCGTATGTCTAACTTCTGTGCCCAATGCTGCAAAGTCCGTATTGCTGGAAACGGGAAGTTACTCTTCCGAAGCAGTCTATAGCCTTTAGGACTGGCAGCATAAAAGGTAATAGATCGCGCTATATCATCTGGCTTCCAATTTCGTCTCTTTTCACCATTTTGCAACTTTTCAATTTGTCCTTCAGTAAAACTTTCTTTAAACTCGTTTTAATATTTTCATATTTGTGTTGCGTCTTAATAAGCCTTTCTTGTAACTGCTTTATTTCATAATCTTTCTTTTTCATACAAATTTCGAATTCGATTTCTGTATCTCGATGTTTGCGTTCGAACGAATTCTGCCAAACAACGAATATAAGTAACATGTTAATTATTAAAATACAGCATATATGTAACTTACAGTGCCTGCTTTAATTGCTTCATTCGTACCAAAAATCCTTTAATTGTAATCTTTGCATCATGGCTCTGCACGGATTCAAGCTGGCTGGTGGTTGAGGTCCCAATTTCAATATGCATCTCATCGCTCTCTACTTCTACTTCTACTTCTGAACATAAGTTCTGCTGGTCCGCTGATTCACTTCCTTTAATTGAAGGAGGAGAGGTGCCTCTTCCAACGTAAATCGCCTTGCTATTCCTAGAAATGTTATTTAAATAATGATAAATATTCTCTGCGTGTGCATTTCCTTTTAATTTCTTACCCAAATTGCACTGCATTACTCCAATGAACTTTTCCTTGGGAAAATGATCTTCGCAGACTTTGTAATTTGCATTCACTGGCCCCGTTATACCACAAAACTCCAGCCATTTCTGGGCAGTAATTTTGTTTTTTGAAAACTAAAAAAGGCTTTCTTTTGTTCTTTATTTGTGCGGATTGTACTTGTTTTTGCAGTTATTTACTGAACACTTCATTTTGGACTATAAAAAACGAGCAAAATTCGACAAACACAGCACTCACGCCAAAAACAACAAAGTGACCACAGCAATGTAAGCACGAAAAGCGGTATAAAATGACCACAGTACTGAGAGAGCTACAGCTGATCGATTGCGCGCTCTATTTCTTGCGCATGCGAAATCGAGCACTTCTTTGCGTCACCTTGTAATCTTTGCATCATGAAACGGCGCGGGCAGCGGCCGCAGCGACCGCATGCAAAAACGATACACTTAGGTAGACCTAGCATCGCGCTCACTCTCTTTTGTCGCGCTGGAATTTTGTGCGGAGTCAGTTAGCTACTCATAACGAGTATCTGTGTAGCTGTGTAGCATCGTGAATGTGTAGCAGCGTGGCTGTGTATGCAGCAGCATGGCTGTATGTGGCTGTGTATGCAATCGAAGCGCGAAGCAATATGCCGATGACAACGAAAAATAACGCTGTGCGTTTGCTAACTGGCAATTGGCGCCACGATAGCTTTGCCTGTATAATATGGTCTTTGTATGTATGTGTATATGCAATACATTTGTTTGATTTTGCCTTCGATGGCTTCGCCGAGATTTTCGTAATTCTGTCTCTATTCCCTTGAATAGGCAAGTGTTCGTATACATGCACACACATTGCTCTAATATTCACTGACCTTCCGCAACAATTGTTATTTTGCAGATGTGTATCTAAGACGCAGATATGTTTGGTTAATTGTTTTGTTTTTTATTGATTATATTTAA
>JAECXO010000126.1:0-10058 GCA_018152825.1 Scaptomyza hsui | reverse complement strand
GAGGAACCACCCTCATTCGGCTGCTGGAAGCATCGAGCCGAACGCAAATTTTGACTCGATACAGACGGACTGGACTGCCAGCAATTTGCTGTGTATACGTCTGTATGTCAGCGACGTGATCGCCGTTAGGTGTATATATGTGTGTATGTATGTTTCTGTATGCTGTTTGCTCTGAGCTGCTGTATATTGTGGAAGGGGGATAGCAGCAGCAGAGTGCGAACAACAACAACACATGAGCATTTTTTCTGTATTTGGTGGCTCCGAGATCAAATGAAGCAAAAATCATTTGGGCGAATGTATACCTAAATACACATATATATGTGTGTGTGTATGTGTTTTTCAGTTTTTGGTGGCTCTCAAGTGATTTGGGATTTTGTTACTTTTCTAGCAACGCATATCAATGTGTGTGTGTGTGCATGTGTATGTTCATGTGCAGCACATTTGAATGTATGCAGCAATTGCCTTAGCTATTCTTGACCTATCTCAATTTTTATGATTTTTTAGCAATTGTATTAAAAGTAAGGATAGCTATAAAATTAATGTTATTAAATGATCATTTTTTATTTATTTTTAAAATGCATCTTAATCATTAAGATGCATTGCCCATAGTTCATAGTACATATGATTAATAATAATTTATATATTTTAATATATATATGTATATAATTATATATTATATATTTGTGTTCTCGTGACCCTAAAACATCATAACTAAATCTATATTAAATACCGACAGCCAATATTTAAAATTAAAATTTGGCGCGCATTTTAATCTGCCTACAAAACACAGGCAATTTCAGTTTTTTCACTTTCTGGTCATCCATACTCTTTCGAGATATTAGCTATATGACACCAGCAAACAACTTTGCCACACAACTACCATGCAGTTGCTCATTTACATATAAAATATGCACACATATTCCGAAAGAGTATTCAGAACTGTATTTCTGTTGAGATCGCTTGAACTTGTGTGTGTTTATTGAGTAGAGAAAAGGTTTTTTGTTGGCACGCAGTTGCCGCGAGCCTGTGATTTTCTTCCAGCTGCCGACACATGAACCATTTATACTCTTTCGGAATATGTGTGCATATTTTATATGTAAATGAGCAACTGCATGGTAGTTGTGTGGCAAAGTTGTTTGCTGGTGTCATATAGCTAATATCTCGAAAGAGTATGGATGACCAGAAAGTGAAAAAACTGAAATTGCCTGTGTTTTGTAGGCAGATTAAAATGCGCGCCAAATTTTAATTTTAAATATTGGCTGTCGGTATTTAATATAGATTTAGTTATGATGTTTTAGGTCACGAGAACACAAATATATAATATATAATTATATACATATATATATTAAAATATATAAATTATTATTAATCATATGTACTATGAACTATGGGCAATGCATCTTAATGATTAAGATGCATTTTAAAAATAAATAAAAAATGATCATTTAATAACATTAATTTTATAGCTATCCTTACTTTTAATACAATTGCTAAAAAATCATAAAAATTGAGATAGGTCAAGAATAGCCAAGGCAATTGCTACGCATACATTCAAATGTGCTGCACATGAACATACACATGCACACACACACACATTGATATGCGTTGCTAGAAAAGTAACAAAATCCCAAATCACTTGAGAGCCACCAAAAACTGAAAAACACATACACACACACATATATATGTGTATTTAGGTATACATTCGCCCAAATGATTTTTGCTTCATTTGATCTCGGAGCCACCAAATACAGAAAAATGCTCATGTGTTGTTGTTGTTCGCACTCTGCTGCTGCTATCCCCCTTCCACATTATACAGCAGCTCAGAGCAAACAGCATACAGAAACATACATACACACATATATACACCTAACGGCGATCACGTCGCTGACATACAGACGTTTACACAGCAAATTGCTGGCACTCCGTCTGTACCGAGTCAAGCGCCGGCGCATGAATGACTTGCACTTTTTTAGCTACGCAAATGGTCTGCAAAATTTGCGTTCGGCTCGCTGCTTTCAGCAGCCGAATGAAGGTGGTGCCTCCACAACGCATTTTTTCGGCAGTTGGGAAAACGCGATTTGACTCCTCTACGTGTACTTGCTTAATGGTACAACGTAAAGATAAACAAAAAGCGAAAAAGGTGCACATTAAAAATAATGAATATTTTCTCACGAAATGTTACGAAGTAAAGAACATGAGCTTAAGAGTGAAGAATGTACTCAGATTAAAAAAGGATTCGAGTCAAGTAGAAGAAAAATTCATTTTTAAAAGTTGAGAAATTTGAGAGTAGAAAAAAGTTTCATAAGAAGATAAGTTTTTGGGTTTATAGCAAAGTTTTTTGAGCAGAGTTTTAGGATTTAAAAAAAAAATTGAATTGATAATTAAAGAGTTCATAGGAAACAGTATTTTAATACCGCATTTGAGTTGAGTTAATGTAAGAGGTATGTTAATTAACATAACAAAATGTTAAAATTATTTTCTTTAACAGAAACGAGTTCGAAAAGTTGGAAGATGAGTGAAGATGAAGAATCAAGTATGTTTTTGTATGAATCAAATGCAATAACTGGTTAGAAACGGCTCATTTTGTTATAACTTACCTAACTGCATAAGCGTACGTTTAGCTTGGCTATATATACTAATCAGTATGTGTGTGTGTGTGTGTGTTAGTATATACAATATGTACAGCACATAAAGCAAACATGATAAAAGCAACGGTAAAAACTGTCAAGTGTATGTGTGTGTGAGTGAGAGAGTATTATCACGCCAGTATGGCGGCCATTGTTGATGGCTGTTCGTGATGATGATGATGATGTTCATGGTAATGATGATGATGAGAATCAGCATGGGAATGGCCGACATTTTGTTCGTGTTGTTGTTGTTGTTGTTGTGGTGGTTGATGGGAAATGTGATGGACCGGAAAGCTCCACAGTGCAAAAGGCATCTGCTGTTGCACCAACAAAAGCAGTTGGCGTAATTTGTTGGTCGTTGTTGTTGTTGTTGTTGTCACCCTGCTCGTTGTTGTTGTTATTGTCTTCGTTGTTGTTGTTTTGCATGGCAGCTGCTTGGCGCAGCGCATCTGCAGCATCTGCCACTCGCCGCGTCGTCATTCATCCCAGAGGCACTGTTGTTTCTGCCGCACATAATAGGTGAACTGTGTACACTTGCGGCAAGTCTTGATCCCGCAACGATAATTCGTCTGCTGCTGTTGCTGCTGCTGCTGTGCCGCAGCGGATGTGTCGCCCGTTAAACTCTTGCCCTTGCAGTACTTCAGGCCGCACGGATACCAGCCAATGCAGGTCTCCAGGTTGCACAGGCAGGGCGCCCAAAGGCTGCTCACCTCGTTGCAGCGCGTCGACAGAGCGTCGGGAAATTTTTCGGTTGCTGCCTCCAGGCTCGAAATTGACGAACCTAACGTTGGTATCGTACGTATAACAGCATGAAACGCAGGAGAGAAATGGCAAAGAGGGTGAAAAAATAAAGGTAAGTAAGAACTTTTAGTTTAAGTTGATTAAAAAAATAAATTACATATTAAATTTGTACAACTGCATCGCATAAAAGGATATCAAAACTATAAAATTAACTAGACTGACTTTCCCACTGTATAAAAAATACGTTAGGTTTCTTATTTGAAGCGCACTATGATCCTATTACTACCATATTATTACGATGTCGCTTTTACACGGTTCATAAACTAATGAAATTCGGTAAATTTCTAAAAATGTATTTTTGATGGAGGTGGCAATAGACCAATTAAGAAGAAAAAGCTGATAGTTCCTCAAAGTGAAAGCGAATAAATTTCGAGCATAGCTGAATTTGTTAAGTTTCAGCAGGTACTTTTTGAAAAAAATTTCGTTTCTATTTTTGTTTTCATTTTTAGAATAAGTTCACTACGACAGATTAAAGTTTCTGGATATGTTTTACCCTTGTTCCATTTGAATAAATGACTTTATTGCGCAGTTTTTTTTTCGTTTTACACGGTTTCATATAGGAAAAACAAAGATTTCATTTGACACGGATTTGTCTGGAATCTACATATATTCAGTGTAAATCGGGGGATAGGTGTATTGCTTATTTAAATCTAATAAGTTTTGACAGAGTTTCAGATGTGGAAAGTTTGTCAAAAATATTGAATATGATTTTTAATATAAATATCAAATCATGATTAAAATGCCCTTGATCGCGAAAATCGGTTTACGTTTGACAAACTTACAAATTTCTCCCTTTTTTACAAAAGCTTATTTTATTCCACGACTATTGGATTCTCACCTGGCAGTTCCGCCCACGCTTTTAGGTCCACATCGCGGACGTAAGTGGCATCGGTGGCCTCCGCACAAAGGGATTGCAGATGCCGTGTGATGGGCAGGGAACGATTCAGTTGCACCCAACTGCTCATCGTGTACGTTTCTCGTCCCTTGTCCTCCTCCGGGGTGCGTATGGTGTGAGGATTCTTCTGACGCAGCTTGGCCATTGCGTCCGAGGAGATGAAGTCGCCCTTGTTGAATTTGGTCGCAAAGCACATGACCTGATACTGACTCTGGCCGCGTTCCTCCTCGCCGAGAACGAGAGCCTTTAAAATTTGCACTTCCTGAAAAGAAATAATACCAAAAACGGTTATTAAACGAAACTTTCTACTCTTTCCTTTTTTTTTAACGAAGGGAATTTTTGTATTAATTTCCCCTTTTTCATACTTACATTGCGAAAGTCTATAAGTTGTGTGATGAGGGTTCCGTCCGTTTTCTGAAACTCTAGCGTAATCAAATCCTCGCCAATATTCGATGTAATGCTCTCCTGAATTACTTCGCCACCCTGCAAAAAAACCAGCAACAAGAACAACAACAACAACGTGAGTAAATAATATAAAAGATGCAACAAGTTAGGGGAAATTTGAAACTAGACTCCGAGGAGCTTTCGTTCTCTCTCGCACTAGAATATTAATAGAGATGCGGGCAAACAATGGAAACACAAGACGCTGCTGCTCTTCTTCTTCTTTTTACTCTACTGCCAGAACACACAAAATTAACTAGAACTGAAACTGACGCAAAAGCGCAGAGCAATGCGGCCATGAACCAAATTAGAGTCAAGAGAGTTGAGCAGAGGGGGGAGCAAAAAAAATATACATAGTGAAATTGCGAAAAAAATAAACAACAAATAAATGAAAACAAGACAAAATGAGATGAGGGATTGTGAACTCAACGCGACTCGCAGCAGGGGGGTGGGGTTGTCTTCGTCACCAAATGTAGTTCAACAACATGACAAGCAGAAACATAACAACAACAACAACAACAACAACACGACTTACACATAAGTAAGTTCTCATTTCATATATTTTCACCAACCCAGGAGGACTTAAATGCGTGAAAAACTAATGATGTTTCAGTAAGTGATTATGTTTCAAACATCTTGCGATATGCAATAAATTTTCTGATTGGCTGCTAGAAATAACTGTCAAGGCTATCATCCAAATATTCGACATTTCAATACAAATGTTCCTCGCTAATGCCATGTCTGTGGAAAAGCCTGTTTAAACATAACCTCAATGTCGAATGCCGAAAAGTTTAACTGCCCGCCAGTTCACTTTGTAGTTAGTTCCAAAATTCCACTAGTTCTAAACTAGTTATTTTGCAACTAGTTCTCAATTAGCTATTTTGCAACTAGTTCTCAACTAGTTCTCAACTAGCTATTTTGCATCTAGTTCTAAAGTAATGCGACGGTAGTCAGTTGTAAAACGTTTTCATAATCTTTATGCGTTCAGTGCTCTCTTGCTCTCTTTGCTGATACCATTAGCGAGAGCAATTTCTTTGCTATGCCTTAGCGAATGGAGAGAGACAAAGAGAGAGGAAAAGAGTTAGCGAGCGCATTTGCAAGCAGCAACACAACAACGAATTATGTGCTGTAACTGTTTGTTATCCCTTTGTCTTCTTTAATATTTACCGGTTGAATTTTGTTTTCTGTGTTATGCGTTTTATGCTTGGCTAATTTATGCCAGTTTCAGTGCAATTGTGATCACGCTGTGCTGTGCATTATAAAATTTTGATTAAAAATCGAAAATCAATTAAAACTAAACAAATAAATCGAAAAACAATTAAAAACAAGTGTATAAAAATACAACAGTTCTACAAACAAAACAACAACAAGTTTTTAAATAAAAACATAAAAAGTTTTACAACAACAAAGGAGTCAGCAACAATAAGGAGCCACATAAATACATAAAAAAATATATATTCAACAAATAAATAAAAATACGCTAAGTACTAAACTTTATTTATTTAACTAACTTATTACATATATACATAAAAAAACATGATCGGCAAAAGGCATATGAGGCGTTTGGTAAAAAAAGAGCGGGAGAACATTGTACAAGAAGCAGTGGCAAGTGAAACAGAAGTGTGCGGTGTAAAAAGAAAATATAGCGAAATTTGTGAAAATAAGAATATTAATGGTGAGGGTGTTGAAGTTAATAAAGTTAACTTTGACTTTGGTGACGTCTTAGACGAAAACAATGATTCTATGTTCGAAATTCCAGATGACGAAACACAGTTGTCTTTAAATGAAAAGCTAAAGTTTTGGTTTCTTGAATTTAACCCAAGGAGGGATGCAGTTATTGCCCTTATTAAAGTTCTCCAAAGTGAAGGTTTGTGTGTGAACAATTTTTATAAGTTTTCATCAGAAAAAAAACCCTATATTGAGAGTATGTGCGGTGGTAACTACTTGAATGTAGGGTTAAAAAACCAGTTAATTAAACTATCGGGGGCAGTGCAGCTTCCAAGCGACATCAATATTGATGTTAATATAGACGGACTGCCTCTGTTTAAAAGTTCAAGAGCACAGCTTTGGCCCATTTTAGTGAGAGTAAATAATGTTAGAAACACACCAATTTTTCCGGCCGGCGTCTTTTTAGGTAATACCAAACCAGAAAATAGTGATAAATATTTAGAAAAATTTTGTAATGAGTTGTGCGAACTTGCAGAAAGTGGATTGGATTTAAACGGGAGGAGAATAGGTGTAGGGCTTAGAGCTATTGTTTGCGATGCACCAGCTAGAGCGTTTATAAGTGGAACACCGGGGCACACTTCTTGTCACGGTTGCACCAAATGCACTCAGGTTGCCAAAAAATTAATGGCACGCTAACATATAGCATAAAGTGTGAACAGTTAATAACAGACGATGACTTTTTATCTAGGAAATATCCAAACCATCATTTACCAAAATACTTAGACCACAAATCAGTTTTAGAAAATATTAAGGTAGGTATGGTTACCCAGATACCCTTAGATTGTATGCATCTTATAGAATTAGGAGTGATGAGAAAATTTTTAGTGCGGTTGCAAAAAAATAAAGTCTTAAAAAAATTTCATTGGAAAATAAAAAAATATTTCTGAAAATTGGTCAGCTTCCGTAATTTTGTACCAAAAGAGTTTGCGCGAAAACCAAGGGCGTTAGAAGAGCTTATGCATTGGAAGGCAACTGAGTTTCGGCAATTTTTGTTGTACACTGGAATCGTCGCTTTAAAAGATGAAATTGATGGTGACCAGTATTATGTTTTTTGTTTACTGCATTGTGCCTATAGGTTACTTTGTTGTCCACTGCAACGCGTCAAGAACTTAGAAATGTCTCAACAAATGTTAAAACTGTTTGTTGAGAACTTTCCAGCTATCTTTGGCGAAAATAGTGTGTCGTACAATGTACACAGCTTGCTGCACGTTAAGAATACAGTCGAAATAGTTGGTGATCCAGTGCATGGCTCTTGTTATGCTTTTGAGAATTATTTACAAACACTTAAAAACTGTGTCCGAAAGCCTACAAAGATTCTTCAGCAAATACATAGGAGAATTTCTGAAGTACAATTTAAAAATAAAATAGAATTAAATCAACCCATCATTACTAATAATAAATGTTATTTTAAAGATTTTTTGCTTACTTCTTATTGCCCTAACAATTATTGCTACATTAAAAAGAACATACCCGTTAAAATTTTAAAATTTACTGAAGATAATGGGGGAACTATTATAGGTATACGGTTACAAAATATTAGGAACTTTTTCATTGAACCCGTAGAATCAAAAACTATTGGGATATTTTTAGTTGATAATTACGCATCGAGCTGTGAGGAACAATTTTTAGTTTCAGAGTTAGAATCTAAAGCTATCGGGATACCATACAGGGGGGAGTTGTTGTTAATGCCACTGCTTCACTGCTATACTAGCTAAAACATGTTTTTTTATTTATATATAATACGTCAATTTTTTTTTAAAAAGACATTTGCATAGGAGGTCTTTAGTCCGTATGCGCTCCTAACATTTAGTGTTAAGTGCGAATCGGGCATACTCTTTATAACGGTATTGAGAGTATCTTAAGAAGATTTCCCTACCTTGGTTCGCAAGCCAAAAAAAAAAGAAAACAGTTGCAAAGTCTTAAATAAAAAATTGATGTATTCTTATCATAATAAAATTTTCAGAAATATTTTAGAAAATGCCTTCCACCCCATCAAAAGTCAAGCGTTTGCTTCAACGACAATGGTGAGAACCGTTTTAAGTACCAATATCTTTATATCTTGCCTATATTTATATACATATTTATTTAATTGCAGAGACTGATACCGGTAGCATGAACGCAAACACCAAAATTGAGGAGTTGCAAAGAGCAATGGTTGAATTAAAAGGTAATCAGATAAACAAATTCAAATGTGCATAAAGTAATTTAATTGAGTAATTGATTTTATTTTCAGAAACAATACTGCAGGCAAATAAGCAGATTTTGGGTATGCCTTAAATGTTTAAGTATGATCTTAATACAATTCATAATTTCTTACAGAAACAGTGCAGAGGGAGAATTTGCTCTTGCAGCAGGAATGCGGAGCTTTGAAAAGTATGAAACCCTTATGCTTTACTATAATTTCAGACATACATATATTAAAAACCTTTTTTTTTAAAGATCAACTCAACGTAGCTCTTAGTGGGATAGCTGAGCAAAAGGTAATGTTGGCACAATTGCTGCGGCATAAGACGGCGGAAAATGTATATCTCACAAGATTTCCTCTGGAGACCGAGGAGCACCTTATTGAACTGAACAATGGTATAACAGAGGAAACAAGAGATTACTATGTGAGTAAAAATAATAATATTTTTAAATTCCCCTGCGTTTACTTATACATTCTTATTGCGTTTTCTTATACATTTTAGATCAAGGCTTTAAGATCCTTAATTCAGCCGGTTGGGTTGAAAAAGGGGCTGCAACGTGTGCTGTCCGACAATGTAATACAAATGTACAACATTTGTGGCACCCACGGCAAGAAATCATTGAGATTACATAGTAATTTCTACAATGTGCTTTTAGGTAATAGTTTATATACCCATTGAATGTATACCTATTTTATAAAAAAACAATAAATTTATATCTTTCAGCTTCAATACCAGAGGGGAATAAACCGCCAGAAGAAGAGCTGAGGGCGGCAATTCAAGTGCAGAAAAAGCGTTTTTTTAAAAATATATGCGTTGGCAAAAAAACTTGCCTACGTCACCAGAGGTGTAAGCAACATAAAGAAATGTTTTGTTAATAAAAAAAAAATTGTTGAAATGAAGATGCATTTTTTTTTTGGATTACCAATAATCTTATTCCTTTTCAGCCCAAAAAAATAGTGCACAACTTGTTGTTTTAAGTCAAAATTAAAACTATTTGCAATCCTTTTTTTGCAATCTAAGTAGTCAGTTGGCAACTAGTTCTTATTTTGACTCAAAGTAGTCAGTTGGCAACTAGTTCTAATTTTGACTTAAAGTAGTCAGTTGGCAACTAGTTCTAGTTTTGACTTAAAGTAGTCAGTTGGCAACTAGTTCTAGTTCTCACTTAAAGTAGTCAGTTGGCAACTAGTTCTAGTTTTGACCAAAAAGAACTAGTGCAGAACTAGTTCGAAAGTAATGCTAAGCAGAACTAGTTGCCCTCCTAGGACATCCCCATGTTAATGTAAACAGTTGTTAGCATTGAAAAGCAATCGAGCGAGAACTAGTTATGTCCACTTTGCAACTAGTTCTAGACTAGTTCTGAACTAGTCGCAAATACTGGCG
>JAECXO010000125.1:0-10100 GCA_018152825.1 Scaptomyza hsui | reverse complement strand
TAGATACTTTATGGACTCGGAGATGTTTCGTTCAAAAGCCCTTTTACCCATGTCATAGGTTCGATATCGATTTGCATCGATATCGATTTGCACCTTAAATGCATTTAATCCCTTATTTGGCGGAAAAGTTGTCTAGGCAATATATGTATAAAACTGGGGCCACAAAAAAATACGAATAAGACAGTATAGTACGAAAAAATTATTCAATATGTATATTATTTTCCACAGCATTTTGAGCCAGAGCCACCACACTTTGGTACAAGTTTCAAGTGAATTTTCACTTAGATTTGCCCACATCTACCATCCACCGGCTGCCCCAGACTGCAACGTTTTCACTTTTTGTTATTTGATATGTCTAAGATGACCGGATTATATTAGGTGGCTAAAGCTGACGGTTGCGAAGTGACAGTAAAAAAGTAGGCAATAAAAATTGCTCCTAACTAAGAAATCGATTTACGAGTGTTAACCATTCTTCGATTAACAAAGTATAATTATTATTTAATAACCCTTTGCTCAAACCGTAAAAACCGGTGTTATATCTTCTATTGAGCTGCTAGAATTTAAAGTGCCTGGGACAAGATCTCGAAGTAAAGTGACTGCAGTGGCTTGCGAAACCGGGTCAAATTTTGGAGCTAGACGTTTTTTTTTTGATATTGAAAATATACAAATGTTTTTAAGAATTTTGTTTGACTTAAAACTAAAAAATCACTTTTTTGTACGTAAAAACGTTGGAATCGGACGCAACCGACTTTGATACCAGTAAAAGAACGGTCGATAAGGGGGAATGCAGGGGCGAAGGGAGTGGGCCATGTGGTAAACATCGCCAGCTATCATGTTACCAAATGGTGACTTTAGCTCAACAATTGTGGAAGATAACTAAACTCCCAAATTTAAAAGGTGGGCGGCAGAGGTAGGCGTGGCATCCAAGTTTTGAATCAAATGTTTTTACCTGTCACCATCTATATTCATACCAAGTTTGGTGGCTCTAGCTCAAAAACTGTTAAAGATATAGCTAATTCCGATTTTATAAGGCGGGTGGCTTGGGTGGGCGTGGCATCCAAAATTTTAATGCAGATCTTTGGTAGATGTTGCCTTCTATCTTTATACCTAATTTACGGGCTCTAGCTTAAAAACTATAAGAGATATCGAAATTTCCGATTTGAAATGGTGGGCGGCAGAGAAGGGCGTGGCATCCAAATTTTTAAGGCAGACCTTTTGTAGATGTCGCCATATATCTTCCTACCAAGTTTGGTGACTCTAGCTCGAAAAATGTGAAAGCTATAGGCGTTTCTAATTTCAAGGAGAAAGGGGGGTGGGGGCGGAATCAGGGGGCTTGGCATCCAAAATATTGATTCATTTTTTTTGGGAACGTCAATATCTATCTTCACCCAAAATTTGGTGGCTCTAGCCCAAAAAATGTGAAAACTATAGGCGTTTCCAATTTCGTGGAGTAGGGAGGATGGGGGCGGAATCAGGGGGCGTGGCATCCATGTTTTGATGGGGAACGTCAGTACCTATCTTGACACAAAATTTGGTGGCTCTAGCCCAAAAAATGTGAAAGCTATAGGCGTTTCCAATTTTATGGAGAAGGGGGGATGGGGCGTAATCTGGGGGCGTGGCATTCAAAATTTTGATGCATTTTTTTGGGGAACGTCAATATCTATCTTGAGCTCTCTTGGGCTCTAGCCCAAAAAATGTGAAAGCTTTATACGTTCCAATTTCAAGAAGCAGGCAGGATGGGGGCGGAGGGAGTGGGCGTGGCATCCTAAATTTTTATGCAGTTTTTTCAGGGACATGACTAGCTATCTGCGTGCAAAATTTGGTAGTTCTATCTGAATGAATGTGAGAAATATTTAGTTTTATCGGTTTTTAGTTATCAAATTTATCGATTTCCCAGCCTCCTAGTAGGCGTGGCAACCCAATCTTGACACTTTATCCGTCTCGCCTATAGACAAACAGAATTGCAAAGTTTCAAGTCTCTAGCTTTACGGGTGTCGAAAAAAGTTGCATTCATACGGACAGACGGACAGACGGACACCATGACGGACATTGCACAAAACCAATATACTATGAGACCTTCACTATCAAAGTATAAAAAGAAAACATACTTGAACAAATTATAACGAACAGAGTTTGAATTCGAATTTAGCGGCCCCAAATACTTAAGATACAGTTTCCTTTGCCCAGTTATGCCGATGGTTTTTCGCATATTTCGCTCTCATGACGAAAAGTCGCTTTATTGTGCTTAATTTTTCAAATAAAAGCATAAAATGCCTCAACTTCGCTCCAAACTGGAACTTGCCATTCAAATTGGTGTCAACCAGTCGACTGGACGCCGAAGAAAGTGGCGCCAGCTTTAAAACAAACGATAGCAGCTGCAGCAGCAGCAGTCCAGTAGACTCCGCCTCAACGCGTTGATCCAGGAGCAGGCTTCGAAGTAGGTCGCTATCGTCATAGTTTACTGCTCTGGCAACTCGTTCTACCGGCGATTGCCCGCACATACTTACATACATATACAAAAAGACAACTGCAAACTTGTACTTAAAAATATCAAACAGAATACTTCCTTATGGAGCTGGCACTTGCTCTTACCTTGTTCACTTTTTTTTTATACCCCGAACCCATAAAATGGGTAAAAGGGTATAATGGTTTTGTGCAAAAGTATGTAACAGGCAGAAGGAAGCATCTCCAACCCTATAAAGTATACATATTCTTTATCAGCATGAAAATCCGAGTCGATATAGCCATGTCCGCCTGTCCGTCTGTCCGTTCATCCGTCTATATGTATGAACGCGTCGATCTCAGAGGCTAGAGACTTCAGATTTTGAACATACAAGTTTGTTTCCGATTTTCAATAACTCTTTTTGTTTCCGATATACACTGGTGATCGATAACATTAAAAATTTGAATATCGAAAATGTGAAACACGTTTGAAAAGCTTGATTCAAAATAATGAAAATCTGTAAAAATTTCATCTAAATCGGTTGAGAAACACAAGAGATATCGAATATTGAAGTTAAGTCACAGATAAATACAGACAATAGCTGTGCGCGTTAAGTATAGGATATCTCCTATTTGGGAAATCTCGACTAGAGCCTTCTTACTTGTTTTTTATACTTTGATACCGAAGGTCTCATAGTATATTGGTTTTGTGCAATGTCCGTCATGGTGTCCGTCTGTCCGTCTGTATGAACGCAACTTTTTTCAACACCCGTAAAGCTAGAGACTTGAAACTTTGCAATTATGTTTGTCTATAGGCGCGACAGAAGGCTGGGAAATCGATAAATTCGATAACTGAAAACCGATAAAACCAAATATTTCTCACATTCTTACAGCTAGGTTACCAAATTTTGCACGCAGATAGCTAGTCATGTCCTTGAAAAAACTGCATCAAAATTTTGGATGCACGCCCACTCATTCCGCCCCCATCATCCCTGCTCCTTGAAACTGGAAACGCCTATAGTTTTTACATTTTTTGGGCTAGAGACACAAAATTTTGTGTCAAGATTGATATTGACGTTCCACAAAAATATGCATCAAAATTTTGGATGCCACGCCCACCCAAGCCACCCGCCTTATAAAATCGGAGTCGGCTATATCTCTAACAGTTTTTGAGCTAGAGCCACCAAACTTGGTAGGAAGATTGATAGTGACAGTTAAAAACATTTAATTCAAAATTTTGGATGCCACGCCCACCAAAGCCACCCGCCTTATAAAATCGGAATTAGCTATATCTTTAACAGTTTTTGAGCTAGAGCCACCAAACTTATTAGGAAGATAGATAGTGACAGTTAAAAACATTTGTTTCAAAAATTTGGATGCCACGCCTACCTCTGCCGCCCACCTTTTAAATTTGGGAGTTAAGTTATCTTCCACAGTTTTTGAGCTAAGGTCACCAAATTTGGTAACATGATATCATGATGTTTAACACATGGCCCACTCCCTTCGCCCCTGCATTCCCCCTTATCAACCGTTCTTTTACTGGTATCAAAGTATTCCGCAGTCGGTTGCGTGCGACTGCAACGTTTTTACTTGTTTTTTTTGTTGGCAGTCATAGCTTTTAATACGCTGATGGCGAAGGTAGAAGAGTGTATTGCTTTGTACAATATCCGTCATGTTGTCACTTAGACTGTCTGTATGAACAATGTTCACTGAACATGCTTTTCTTTGGCACCTTTTAAGCTACAGATGTAAATTGTTGCAACCGTATTTGAACATAATGGTTTGGTTTTAAAAGATGCAGAAGCAAACCAAATTTTTGACACGCATCTCAACCAAATTTGTAAAACCATAAATAAGATGCGTTTAATGTTGTAATCGTTTTTCTTACCACAGCAGGAGTGATATATGTGTTATTGTTTCAAGCTAAATGTCAGCCATTCACACACAAAAGTGCAACAATTAGTTGCAAAGACGCAAACGTCAAGTAGTCAAAGTTAGCAAAAGTTAATTTGGTCGGGAATCCAAAAGTACTTAGTATGTGTGGGGCGTAGCACGTGCGCCAGTTGCATCAAAGATAAGCAAGCTAGAGGAAGCGATAGCAACCGTAAAAACAACAACAAAAACAAAAAAGTGCAGTCAAGCTATTATTGTAAAGTGCGTAAATTTCCTTATGAAGTTGCTTTTTAAATTGTTTCTCTTGCTGGTCAAAATTTTCGATGCAAATATTTGGTAGATGTCACCAGCTGTCTTCCCATCAAATTTAGTGACCCTAGCTCGAAAAATGTGCAAGACACACGCATCTTGTTTTAAAAAGGCGGGGGCTTGAGGCGGAAGGAGTGGGCGTTTTATCAAATATTTTGATGCAGTTTTCTGAGGGACACTACTAAATATCTTCGTGACTCTAGCTGAAAGAATGTGGATATATGTCTGTATATGGTTTTATCGATTTAATAGCTTGGACATTGCACCGAACCAATATACTGCGATAGCTTCGGCATAGACTAATAATGTGTTTATTTTTTTTATATTAGTTGCTTTGTACAAAATAGTTGCTCATTGAAATTGAACTGTCATCGAACTGGGAAACAGCTGACTTGTCACAAATACAACAACAGAAACTTAAAAGTGCACCCACTAGCTACAGTGTGATATAATTCAGAGCTGCAAACCCCTTAAAAACGGCTAGGGTGCGGTTCGGGTTCCGAACCATAGTTTGAAAATGCGCAGGGGTTCCAAAACCGGGTTCTGAACCCAGGGTTCGGTTCCAAACTCGGGTTCGTCGAGGAAGAATATGAAAAACATTGGAAGTCATTGACCAACAACGTTAATTTCTCAAATGCCAATAAATAACAACAAGGGATAACTCAAAAAACCGTACAACAATTTTTTTCTGAGAAATTTTAGCAAGTGGCGCCTTAATGCCAACTTATGCGCAGACACCGAGTAAGCAACAACAACACACAAAAATTAGATAACAACGTAATACATACTTGTCAAACAAAATGCTTATGGAAGAGCTATCACAATACTAATTAAGAAAATACACTAATACAAGTAAGCCAGGTATCACTGCAAAGATTTTTATATACATTTGAACGACAAGAAAAAGTAATAATAATGACCAGCACTGATATAGGGTTGTGCGAAACTGATTGTTACACACGCTTATGTTTTAGTGCAGTCTCGTCTGCAAAAAAACAAAAAAAAAATCCTTGAAATTTCGTTGCCCAACAACAAATATAAGGAAGATCCGTTACTTTGCTGCTGAGCATAGGCACTGAAGAGACGAACAACAAATAAAATATTTTATTTTTTATACCCCGAACCCATGAAATCTGTAAAAGGGGTATAATGTTTTTGTGCAAAAGTATGTAACAGGCAGAAGGAAGCATCTCCGACCCTATAAAGTATATATATTCTTGATCAGCATCAACAGCCGAGTCGATATAGCCATGTCCGTCTGTCCGTCTGTCTGTATGTATGAACGCGTCGATCTCAGAGACTAAAAGAGCTAGAGACTTCAGATTTTGCACATAAGCTTATCTAACATGAATCTAAGAAAACGAGATTGCGCATTCGCTGTGTCAAAAAAAAATTCTACTGTGCATCTACTTCACAGTAGACTGCAGATGTGGCGCGCAGTTTGAATTCAATAGAATTTGTATGAGAAAATATTACTTTTAATGCAATGTTAAAAATAAAAAAAAAGGAATTAAAATAATAATACATTAATTGTTTATTTTTGCATATTTTCTTTTCTTAATAACAGAATCATTAAATAGTTCTTGATTGAGCTGTCTTATTTTAAAATACATTCTAGATCGAAAAAAAAGTTTTTTTTATTTTATCGTCGCAGTTAACGCTTTTTGCTTGCTCCATGTGATGTTTTATAAAACCAGCTGCAATAAGCAAGGATTGACTATTATTGCTTTCAAAAATGTGGTGTAGCTGTTGTATATAAGTCATTGTATTTTGAGTAGGCTTTGTTAGGCCACCCTCTGAAAGGTGATCAACCCATGAAGAAGAATCATTTTCTGTAGGCTTTACAGCAATGTCTGGAAGGTCATTTTTAAGTTTGTGGCATATAAATCCAGCTAGGTTCTCCAACCCGTCGTAAGCCATGTCACTTAACTCATTTTCAGGTGGTTCATTAAAATCTTCCTTAATCTTAAATGAACTTATAATTTTGCCTGCAAATTAAAAGGACTTAAGACTTAGAATTTTAGATAGAAAAAGATTTGAATCTACCTGTTATAGGTTTTTCAAACCATTCCAAATCCAGCTGATCTGGATGGTCGTGCAAGCCTCCTTGGGATCTAATTACGCCAAAAAAATTTTCCAAAACATCCTGGTTAAGACGGTATGTAAGGATGTACTTACATCCGTATTTTAACTTAAGATAGGCATAAAGCCCATTTAGAGCCTAATTTGATTGAATAATTCCTGTATAACATCGTTTTTAAATAAAGTTAATTATTTTTCCAAACATGATAAAAAATTATTTACCTTTTTGAAAAGGTAGCAAGCATTTCTTATTAGTTGCCCTCATTTCTTTGACCATTTCTGTCATTTGGTCCAATATTCTATTCTGCTCTTCGAGAGCCAAACCATAGGCATGGCAGCGTGTCCTAGCATCGCATCAGGGTACTTTTGCGTTCATAACGTCAAACCAATCATTTGTCTTCAAATAAACAAGAAAACAAATGGATATTAGAAATGTTTAAACTAGTGACTTTTCTCCTTACATTTTTAAACAACTTATGACACTCGTTCTAATTGTAGCCCTCAAGCAAACCATGGCTTGCTGCTCTTGTTATGGCTTGCGCCACTGTGTGGGAAAAGAGCTTTGTAGCAAGTTTTACCTTTTGTCTTTTTATACCCCTAACCCATAAAATGGGTAAAAGGGGTATAATGGTTTTGTGCAAAAGTATGTAACAGGCAGAAGGAAGCATCTCCGACCCCATAAAGTATATATATTCTTGATCAGCATCAACAGCCGAGTCGATATAGCCATGTCCGTCTGTCCGTCCGTCTGTATGAACGCGTCGATCTCAGAGACTACAAGAGCAAGAGACTTCAGATTTTGAATATAAGTTCTCCTATACCATGAGCGGAACTAACTATTCTAGTTTCCGATATACACATGTAATCGATTACAAAAAAATCTTGAATTTGAAAAATGTAAAAATGGGGGTAATGGATAACGATAGAACTTTTCTGAAAATTTCATCGAAATCGGCTGAGAAACACCAGAGATATCGAAGATTGAAGTTTTGGTCACAGATGCATACAGACAATGACTGTGCGCGTTAAGTATAGGGTTCGGGGTATCTCTTAGTCGGGGAATCTCGACTAGAGCCTTCTTATTTGTTACATTTGCGACTGTGAGATTCGCGTCCGATATTTTGTGTGTAATTCTAACGTCGTCTGAGCTTACCTTTAATAGCTCAGAAATGATGTTAGCTCCAACACCTTTTCCATTTATAAGAAAGCCTTGGTCAACAAAGTGGTTGCGCAGAAGTTTTATAAGGTGGGGCACGTCTGCAAAAACGTGCACTTTCTCTTCACCGAAATAAAACCTGGTTAAGGAAAGCAAACAAAATTATTATTTCAAATTGCAAAATCAAATGAAATGTTTACCATGATTGTTCCTCGTCTATTTCAAGTTCATTGAGTAGTCCTCTATTTCCGCCGCCTAAATCGGATACCATGGCAACTACGGTATACCCGCAAGTTCTCAACTCAATTAAAAGAGTGGTCAATATGCTGGCAGTCATTTTGCAATCCAAATCATAAAATATGGGCTGTTTCCATTTTGACATTAATCCTAACAAATAAGTAATTTGTTTAGGCTTTTAAGTTCAGGAAATTATAAAAACTAAATTACCTCGAATCATCGAGCAAAGCTCTTTGGAGCAAGTGTTGCATCTGAACAGATATCGTAGCGGTAGGTTTTCCTTATCTTCATCTCGTCAAAGCTGATCACACATAGTTTTTGAATAGCCGTCATATGAGTGGAAGCTGACAGAATTCTGAAAACGGGCTTCAGCAAACCACAATCAATATGAATTTTTTGGGCCCATGCCTGCAGCTTCGAACTGCAGGAATGGGAAAAATTTTCCTATATAAAAGCTTATAAAGCTTGGCACTTGCTGCATACAATGTAATTGCCTCGGGATGTCCACCTCGGTCCATGTTGTGCGCTTAACCCCCGCCTTCAATTTGGCTATTTGGCCTTTTGTAAAAATACACAAAAGTTTATCTTCCAAGCAGCTTAATTCGTTTTTAGCTTTGGCAAAGCAGATCTTTGAAGCATTCATTTCGTCGTCATGTATTTTCACAACTTTCTCGAATTTCTCTCTAAGAACCTTGAATTCCTTGTCTTGCTTCTTTGCAGATTCCTTCACAACTGCCATCTCTTTACAAAGAGATATTATATGGTATATATATATATATAACGCGTACAGTCATTGTCTGTATGCATCTGTGACTAAACTTCAATCTTCGATATCTCTGGTGTTTCTCAAAAGATTTCGATGAAATTTTCAAAAAACTTTTATCGTTACCCATTATTTCAACCCCCATTTTTACATTTTCCAAATTCGAAATTTTTGGTAATCGATCGCCATGTGCTTATCGGAAACCAGAATAGTTATCGATAATTTGAAACAAACTTGTTCTACTTATGGTATAGGAAAACTAATATTCAAAATCTGTAGTCTCCGGCTCTTGTAGTCTCTGAAATCGACGCGTTCATACAGACGGACGGACATGGCTATATCGACTCGGCTGTTGAAGCTGATCAAGAATATATATACTTTATGGAGTACGAGATGCTTTCTTCTGCCTTTTACATACTTTTGCACAAAAACATTATACCCCTATTAGCAATTTTATGGGTTAGGGGTATAAAAATGGAACCGGTTCGGTTCATGGTTCCGATACGTTGTTCGGGTTCGGTTCAGGGTTCGGTTCCACACAGTGTGGAACCCGCAGAAAACCGGTTACACAGGTCTCGGTTTCGGACCGGTTTGCAGCTTTGATATAATTATTACTTTGCACATTTATCACGGTTACTAAATACCCTAATTAATAAATCGTGATATGTGATATTTGGCATCACTACAATAAAAGCAGAAAAAACTTTATTACGGTAAACAGGCCCCTGGTAATGTTTACAAAAATCGTTGAAAGTGATAAAAGTTAATTGCCAAAGTGTTAAAATTACTGGAAGGAGCAGCTGTTGGTTACAATTTTTTTATACCCCTAACCCATAAAATGGGTAAAAGGGGTATAATGGTTTTGTGCAAAAGTATGTAACAGGCAGAAGGAAGCATCTCCGACCCCATAAACTATATATATTCTTGATCAGCATCAACAGCCGAGTCGATATAGCTATGTCCGTCCGTCCGTCCGTCTGTCCGTCTGTCCGTCCGTCTGTATGAACGCGTCGATATCAGAGACTACAAAGTAGAGACTCGGATTTTGAATATAAGATCTCCTTTACCCATGGACGGAACAAGTTTGTTTCAAATTATCGATAACTCTCTAGTTTCCGATATACATGCCATCGATACAAAAAATCTTGAATTTGAAAATGCAAAATTAGGTTGAAATAATGGATAACGATAGAACTTTCTGAAAATTTCATCGAAATC
>JAECXO010000123.1:0-11060 GCA_018152825.1 Scaptomyza hsui | reverse complement strand
ATTTATTTTTTAATTTTAATAGGTTTGAAAGGAACACAAATACATAGCTCAATTTCCCGAATTATGGATATTTCTCGAGTTATCGACAAAAACGTAAAATTAACTATTTATTTTATTAATTTTAATAGGTTTGAAAATAAAAGAACACAAATACATAGCTCAATTTCTCGAATTATGGATATTTCTCGAGTTATCGACGAAAACGTAAAATTAACTATTTTTTTTTTTAATTTTAATAGGTTTGAAAATAAAAGGAACACAAATACAAAGCTCAATTTCCCGAATTATGGATATTTCTCCAGTTATCGATGAAAATGTAAAATTAACTATTTTTTTTAATTTTAATAGGTTTAAAAATAAAGGAACACAAATACATAGCTCAATTTCCCGAATTATGGATATTTCTCGAGTTATCGATGAAAATGTAAAATAAACCTTTTTTTAATTTAATAGGTTTGAAAATAAAGGAACACAAATACATAGCTCAATTTCCCGAATTATGGATATTTCACGAGTTATCGATGAAAATGTAAAATTAACTAATTTTTTTTTAATTTTAATAGGTTTGAAAATAAAGGAACACAAATACATAGCTCAATTTCCCGAATTATGGATATTTCTCGAGTTATCGATGAAAATGTAAAATTAACTAATTTTTTTAAATTTTAATAGGTTTGAAAGAAAAGGGAACACAAATACATAGCTCAATTTCCCGAATTATGGATATTTCACGAGTTATCGACGAAAACGTAAAATTAACTATTTTTTTTTTTAATTTTAATAGGTTTGAAAATAAAGGAACACAAAAACATGGCTCAATTTCCCGAATTATGGATATTCCTCGAGTTATCGATGAAAATGTAAAGTTAACTATTTTTTTTTTGATTTTAATAGGTTTTAAAATAAAGGAACACAAATACATAGCTCAATTTCCCGAATTATGGATATTTCTCGAGTTATCGATGAAAATGTAAATTTAACTATTTTTTTTATTTTAATAGGTTTGAAAATAAAGGAACACAAATACATAGCTCAATTTCCCGAATTATGGATATTTCTCGAGTTATCGACGAAAACGTAAAATTAACTATTTTTTTTAAATTTTAATAGGTTTGAAAATAAAGGAACACAAATACATAGCTCAATTTCCCGAATAATGGATATTTCTCGAGTTATCGATGAAAATGTAAAATGACCTATTTATACTTTGATACCGAAGGTCTCATAATATATTGGTTTTGTGCAATGTCCATCATGGTGTCCGTCTGTCCGTCTGTCTGTCTGTCCGTCTGTCCGTCTGTATGAACGCAACTTTTCCTGACATCCGTAAAGCTAGAGACTTGAAACTTTGCAATTATGTTTGTCTATAGGCGCGACAGATAAAGTGTCAAGATTGAAGGTGCCACGCCTACTAGGAGGCTGGGAAATCGATAAATTCGATAACTGAAAACCGATAAAACCAAATATTTCTCACATTCTTACAGCTAGAGTTACCAAATTTTGCACGCAGATAGCTAGTCATGTCCTTAAAAAATACTGCATCAAAATTTTGGATGCCACGCCTACTCCTTCCGCCCCCCATCATCCCTGCTCCTTGAAATTGGAAACGCCTATAGTTTTTACATTTTTGGGCTAGAGACACCAAATTTTGTGTCAAGATAGATATTGACGTTCCACAAAAAAATGCATCAAAATTTTGGATGCCACGCCCCCTGATTCCGCCCCCATCCCCCTTCTCCATGAAATTGGAAACGCCTATAGTTTTCACATTTTTGGGCTAGAGCCCACCAAATTTTGTGTCAAGATAGGTACTGACGTTCCCCATCAAAACTTGGATGCCACGCCCCCCCTGATTCCGCCCCCATCCCCCCTTTTCCAAGAAAATGGAAACGCCTATAGTTTTCACATTTTTCGAGCAAGTGTCACCGAATTTGGTTGGAAGATATATGGTGACATCTACAAGAGATCTGCATCAAAAATTAGGATGCCACGCCCACCTCTGCCGCCCACTATTTAAAATCGGAAATCTCGATATCTCTTATAGTTTTTAAGCTAGAGCCCGTAAATTGGGTAGAAAGATAGAAGGCAGCATCTACCAAAGATCTGCATCAAAATTTTGGATGCCACGCCCACCAAAGCCACCCGCCTTATAAAATCGGAATCGGCTATATCTTTAACAGTTTTTGAGCTAGAGCCACCAAACTTGGTAGGCAGATAGATAGTGACAGTTAAAAACATTTGATTCAAAAATTTAGATGCCACGCCTACCTCTGCCGCCCACCTTTTAAATTTCGGAGTTAAGTTATCTTCCACAGTTTTTGAGCTAAAGTCACCAAATTTGGTAACATGATAGCTGGCGATGTTTACCACATGGGCCACTCCCTTCGCCCCTGCATTCCCCCTTATCAACCGTTCTTTTACTGGTATCAAAGTATTCCGCAGTCGGTTGCGTCTGACTGCAACGTTTTTACTTGTTTTTTTTTTTAATTTTAATAGGTTTGAAAAAAAAGGAACACAAAAACATGGCTCAATTTCCCGAATTATGGATATTCCTCGAGTTATCGATGAAAACGTAAAATTAACTATTTTTTTTTTAATTTTAATAGGTTTGAAAATAAAGGAACACAAATACATAGCTCAATTTCCCGAATTATGGATATTTCACGAGTTATCGATGAAAATGTAAAATTAACTAATTTTTTTTAATTTTAATAGGTTTGAAAATAAAGGAACACAAATACATAGCTCAATTTCCCGAATTATGGATATTTCACGAGTTATCGATGAAAATGTAAAATTAACTAATTTTTTTTAATTTTAATAGGTTTGAAAAAAAAGGAACACAAATACATAGCTCAATTTCCCGAATTATGGATATTTCACGAGTTATCGACGAAAACGTATAATTAACTATTTTTTTTAAATTTTAATAGGTTTGAAAAAAAAGGAACACAAAAACATGGCTCAATTTCCCGAATTATGGATATTCCTCGAGTTATCGATGAAAACGTAAATTTAACTATTTTTTTTTTATTTTAATAGGTTTGAAAATAAAGGAACACAAATACATAGCTCAATTTCCCGAATTATGGATATTTCTCGAGTTATCGATGAAAATGTAAAATTAACTTTTTTTTTTTATATTTTAATAGGTTTGAAAAAAAAGGAACACAAATACATAGCTCAATTTCCCGAATTATAGATATTTCTCGAGTTATCGACGAAAACGTAAAATTAACTATTTTTTTTAATTTTAATAGGTTTGAAAATAAAGGAACACAAATACATAGCTCAATTTCCCGAATAATGGATATTTCTCGAGTTATCGATGAAAATTTAAAATGACCTATTTATACTTTGATACCGAAGGTCTCATAGTATATTGGTTTTGTGCAATGTCCATCATGGTGTCCGTCTGTCCGTCTGTCTGTCTGTCCGTCTGTCTCTTCCGTCTGTATGAACGCAACTTTTTTCGACATCCGTAAAGCTAGAGACTTGAAACTTTGCAATTATGTTTGTCTATAGGCGCGACAGATAAAGTGTCAAGATTGGGGCGCCACGCCTACTAGGAGGCTGGGAAATCGATAAATTCGATAACTGAAAACCGATAAAACCAAATATTTCTCACATTCTTACAGCTAGAGTTACCAAATTTTGCTCGCAGATAGCTAGTCATGTCCCTGAAAATCTGCATCAAAATTTTGGATGCCACGCCTACTCCTTCCGCCCCCATCATCCCTGCTCCTTGAAATTGGAAACGCCTATAGTTTTCAGATTTTTAGGGCTAGAGCCACCAAATTTTCTGTCAAGATAGATATTGACGTTCCACAAAAAAATTCATCAAAATTTTGGATGCCACACCCCCCTGATTCCGCCCCCATCCCCCCCTTCTCCATGAAATTGGAAACGCCTATAGTTTTCACATTTTGGGGCTAAAGCCAACCAAATTTTTGTGTCAAGATAGGTACTGACGTTCCCCATCAAAACTTGGATGCCACGCCCCCTGATTCCGCCCCCATTCCCCCTTCTCCAAGAAAATGGAAACGCCTATAGTTTTCACATTTTTCGAGCAAGTGTCACCGAATTTGGTTGGAAGATATATGGTGACATCTACAAGAGATCTGCATCAAAAATTAGGATGCCACGCCCACCTCTGCCGCCAACTATTTAAAATCGGAAATCTCGATATCTCTTATAGTTTTTAAAGATAGAAGGCAGCATCTACCAAAGATCTGCATCAAAATTTTGGATGCCACGCCCACCAAAGATACCCGCCTTATAAAATCGGAATCGGCTATATCTTTAACAGTTTTTGAGCTAGAGCCACCAAACTTGGTAGGCAGATAGATAGTGACAGTTAAAAACATTTGATTCAAAAATTTAGATGCCACGCCTACCTCTGCCGCCCACCTTTTAAATTTCGGAGTTAAGTTATCTTCCACAGTTTTTGAGCTAAAGTCACCAAATTTGGTAACATGATAGCTGGCGATGTTTACCACATGGGCCACTCCCTTCGCCCCTGCATTCCCCCTTATCAACCGTTCTTTTACTGGTATCAAAGTATTCCGCAGTCGGTTGCGTCCGACTGCAACGTTTTTACTTGTTTTTTTTTTAATTTTAATAGGTTTGAAAATAAAAGAACACAAATACATAGCTCAATTTCCCGAATTATGGATATTTCTCGAGTTATCGACGAAAATGTAAAATTAACTATTTTTTTTTTAATTTTAATAGGTTTGAAAATAAAGGAATACATATACATAGCTCAATTTACCGAATTATGGATATTTCACGAGTTATCGACGAAAACGTAAAATTACCTATTTTTTTTTAATTTTAATAGGTTTGAAAAAAAAGGAACACAAATACATGGCTCAATTTCCCGAATTATGGATATTCCTCGAGTAATCGATGAAAATGTAATATTAACTATTTTTTTTTTAATTTTAATAAGTTTGAAAATAAAGGAACACAAATACATAGCTCAATTTCCCAAATTTGGATATTTCTCGAGTTATCGACGAAAACGTAAAATTAACTATTTTTTTAATTTTAATAGGTTTGAAAATAAAGGAACACAAATACATAGCTCAATTTCCCGAATTATGGATATTTCTCGAGTTATCGATGAAAATGTAAAATTAACTAATTTTTTTTTTTTATTTTAATAGGTTTGAAAATAAAGGAACACAAATACATAGCTCAATTTCCCGAATTATGGATATTCCTCGAGTTATCGATGAAAATGTAAAATTAACTATTTTTATTTTTAATTTTAATAGGTTTGAAAATAAAGGAACACAAATACATAGCTCAATTTCCCGAATTATGGATATTTCTCGAGTTATCGACGAAAACGTAAAATTAACTATTTTTTTTTTTAATTTTAATAGGTTTGAAAAAAAGGAACACAAATACATAGCTCAATTTCCCGAATTATGGATATTTCTCGAGTTATCGATGAAAATGTAAAATTAACTATTTTTTTTTAATTTTAATAGGTTTGAAAATAAAGGAACACAAATACAAGGCTCAATTTCCCGAATTATGGATATTCCTCGATTTATCGATGAAAATGTAAAATTAACTATTTTTTTTAATTTTAATAGGTTTGAAAATAAAGGAACACAAATACATAGCTCAATTTCCCGAATTATGGATATTTCTCGAGTTATCGATGAAAATGTAAAATTAACTAATTATTTTTTTAAATTTTAATAGGTTTGAAAAAAAAAAGGAACACAAATACATAGCTCAATTTCCGAATTATGGATATTTCTCGAGTTATCGACGAAAACGTAAAATTAACTATTTTTATTTTTAATTTTAATAGGTTTGAAAATAAAGGAACACAAATACATAGCTAAATTTCCCGAATTATGGATATTTCTCGAGTTATCGATGAAAATGTAATATTAACTATTTATTTTTTTAATTTTAATAGGTTTGAAAATAAAGGAACACAAATACATAGCTCAATTTCCCGAATTATGGATATTTCTCGAGTTATCGATGAAAATGTAAAATTAACTATTTTTTTTTTAATTTTAATAGGTTTGAAAATAAAGGAACACAAATACATAGCTCAATTTCCCGAATTATGGATATTCCTCGAGTTATCGATGAAAATGTAAAATTAACTATTTTTTATTTTAATTTTAATAGGTTTGAAAATAAAGGAACACAAATACATAGCTCAATTTCCCGAATTATGAATATTTCACGAGTTATCGACGAAAATGTAAAATTAACTATTTTTTTTTTAATTTTAATAGGTTTGAAAAAAAGGAACACAAATACATAGCTCAATTTCCCGAATTATGGATATTTCTCGAGTTATCGACGAAAACGTAAAATTAACTAATTTTTTTTAAATTTTAATAGGTTTGAAAATAAAGGAACACAAATACATAGCTCAATTTCCCGAATTATGGATGTTTCTCGAGTTATCGATGAAAATGTAAAATTAACTATTTTTTTTTAATTTTAATAGGTTTGAAAAAAAAGGAACACAAATACATGGCTCAATTTCCCGAATTATGGATATTCCTCGGGTTATCGATGAAAATGTAAAATTAACTATTTTTTTTTTAATTTTAATAGGTTTGAAAATAAAGGAACACAAATACATAGCTCAATTTCCCGAATTATGGATATTTCTCGAGTTATCGATGAAAATGTAAAATTAACTATTTTTTTATTAATTTTAATAGGTTTGAAAAAAAAGAAACACAAATACATAGCTCAGTTTCCCGAATTATGGATATTTCTCGAGTTATCGATGAAAATGTAAAATTAACTATTTTTTTTTAATTTTAATAGGTTTGAAAATAAAGGAACACAAATACATAGCTCAATTTCCCGAATTATGGATATTTCTCGAGTTATCGACGAAAACGTAAAATTAACTAATTTTTTTTAATTTTAATAGGTTTGAAAATAAAGGAACACAAATACATGGCTCAATTTCCCGAATTATGGATATTTCTCGAGTTATCGATGAAAATGTAAAATTAACTATTTTTTTTTTAATTTTAATAGGTTTAAAAATAAAGGAACACAAATACATAGCTCAATTTCCCGAATTATGGATATTTCTCGAGTTATCGATGAAAATGTAAAATTAACTATTTTTTTTTTAATTTTAATAGGTTTGAAAATAAAGGAACACAAATACATAGCTCAATTTCCCGAATTATGGATATTTCTCGAGTTATCGATGAAAATGTAAAATTAACTATTTTTTTTAATTTTAATAGGTTTGAAAATAAAGGAACACAAATACATAGCTCAATTTCCCGAATTATGGATATTTCTCGAGTTATCGATGAAAATGTAACATTAACTAATTTTTTTTAAATTTTAATAGGTTTGAAAAAAAAGGAACACAAATACATAGCTCAATTTCCCGAATTATGGATATTTCACGAGTTATCGACGAAAACGTAAAATTAACTATTTTTTTTTTAATTTTAATAGGTTTGAAATAAAAGGAACACAAAAACATGGCTCAATTTCCCGAATTATGGATATTCCTCGAGTTATCGATGAAAATGTAAAATTAACTATTTTTTTTTTAATTTCAATAAGTTTTAAAAGAAGGGATCACAAATACATAGCTCAATTTCCCGAATTATGGATATTTCTCGAGTTATCGATGAAAATGTAAAATTAACTATTTTTTTTTTTAATTTTAATAGGTTTGAAAAATAAAGGAACACAAATACATAGCTCTATTTCCCGAATTATGGATATTTCTCGAGTTATCGACGAAAACGTAAAATTAACTATTTTTTTTATAATTTTAATAGGTTTGAAAATAAAGGAACACAAATACATAGCTCAATTTCCCGAATTATGGATATTTCTCGAGTTATCGATGAAAATGTAAAATTAACTATTTATTTATTAATTTTAATAGGTTTTAAAATAAAGAAACACAAATACATAGCTCAATTTCCCGAATTATGGATATTTCTCGAGTTATCGATGAAAATGTAAAATTAACTATTTTTTTTTTAATTTTAATTGGTTTGAAAATAAAGGAACACATATACATAGCTCAATTTCAAGAATTATGGATATTTCTCGAGTTATCGATGAAAATGTAAAATTAACTATTTATTTATTAATTTTAATAGGTTTTAAAATAAAGAAACACAAATACATAGCTCAATTTCCCGAATTATGGATATTTCTCGAGTTATCGATGAAAACGTAAAATTAACTATTTTTTTTTTTAATTTTAATAGGTTTGAAAATAAAGGAACACAAATACATACCTCAATTTCCCGAATTATGGATATTTCTCGAGTTATCGACGAAAACGTAAAATTAACTATTTTTTTTTTAATTTTAATAGGTTTGAAAATAAAGGAACACAAATACATAGCTCAATTTCCCGAATTATGGATATTTCTCGAGTTATCGACGAAAACGTAAAATTAACTATTTTTTTTTTTAAATTTTAATAGGTTTAAAAAAAAAGGAACACAAATACATAGCTCAATTTCCCGAATTATGGATATTTCTCGAGTTATCGATGAAAATGTAACATTAACTATTTTTTTTAAATTTTAATAGGTTTGAAAAAAAAGGAACACAAATACATAGCTCAATTTCCCGAATTATGGATATTTCTCGAGTTATCGACGAAAATGTAAAATTAACTATTTATTTATTAAATTTTAATAGGTTTTAAAAAAAAGGAACACAAATACATAGCTCAATTTCCCGAATTATGGATATTTCTCGAGTTATCGATGAAAATGTAAAATTAACTATTTTTTTTTAATTTTAATAGGTTTGAAAATAAAGGAACACATATACATAGCTCAATTTCAAGAATTATGGATATTTCTCGAGTTATCGATGAAAATGTAAAATTAACTATTTATTTATTAATTTTAATAGGTTTGAAAATAAAGGAACACAAATACAAAGCTCAATTTCCCGAATTATGGATATTTCTCGAGTTATCGATGAAAATGTAAAATTAACTAATTTTTTTTAATTTTAATAGTTTTGAAAATAAAGGAACACAAATACATAGCTCAATTTCCCGAATTATGGATATTTCTCGAGTTATCGATGAAAATGTAAAATTAACTATTTTTTTTTTTAAATTTTAATAGGTTTAAAAAAAAAGGAACACAAATACATAGCTCAATTTCCCGAATTATGGATATTTCTCGAGTTATCGATGAAAATGTAACATTAACTATTTTTTTTAAATTTTAATAGGTTTGAAAAAAAAGGAACACAAATACATAGCTCAATTTCCCGAATTATGGATATTTCTCGAGTTATCGACGAAAACGTAAAATTAACTTTTTTTTTTAATTTTAATAGGTTTGAAAATAAGGGAACACAAATACATAGCTCAATTTCCCGAATTATGGATATTTCACGAGTTATCGATGAAAATGTAAATTTAACTATTTTTTTTTATTTTAATAGGTTTGAAAATAAAGGAACACAAATACATAGCTCAATTTCCCGAATTATGGATATTTCTCGGGTTATCGACGAAAACGTAATATTAACTATTTTTTTTTAATTTTAATAGGTTTGAAAATAAAGGAACACAAATACATGGCTCAATTTCCCGAATTATGGATATTTCCTCGAGTTATCGATGAAAATGTAAAATTAACTATTTTTTTTTATTTTAATAGGTTTGAAAATAAAGGAACACAAATACATAGCTCAATTTCCCGAATTATGGATATTTCTCGAGTTATCGATGAAAATGTAAAATTAACTATTTTTTTTAAATTTTAATAGGTTTGAAAAAAAAGGAACACAAATACATAGCTCAATTTCCCGAATTATGGATATTTCACGAGTTATCGACGAAAACGTAAAATTAACTATTTTTTTTTTAATTTTAATAGGTTTGAAAAAAAAGGAACACAAATACATGGCTCAATTTCCCGAATTATGGATATTCCTCGGGTTATCGATGAAAATGTAAAATAAACTATTTTTTTTTTAATTTTAATAGGTTTGAAAATAAAGGAACACAAATACATAGCTCAATTTCCCGAATTATGGATATTTCTTCAGAAATAAAATAACCATTTTTAAAAAGGTAAAAAAGACATCAAAAATAATTTATTTATATTAAAAAATTAAATTAACTATTTTTCTTTAAATTTTAATAGGTTTGAAAATAAAGGAACACAAATACATAGCTGCCAATTTCCCGAATTATGGATATTTCAGATCAGAACGAAAATAAAAAATAAAAAATTAACTAATTTTTTTTTAATTTTAATAGGTTTGAAAAAAGAGAACACAAATACATAGCTCAATTTCCCGAATTATGGATATTTCACGAGTTATCGACGAAAACGTAATATTAACTATTTTTTTTTTTAAATTTTAATAGGTTTGAAAAAAAGGAACACAAATACATGGCTCAATTTCCCGAATTATGGATATTCCTCGGGTTATCGATGAAAATGTAAAATTAACTAATTTTTTTTAATTTTAATAGGTTTGAAAATAAAGGAACACAAATACATAGCTCAATTTCCCGAATTATGGATATTTCTCGAGTTATCGATGAAAATGTAAAATTAACTATTTTTTTTTTAATTTTAATAGGTTTGAAAAAAAAGGAACACAAATACATAGCTCAATTTCCCGAATTATGGATATTTCTCGAGTTATCGATGAAAATGTAAAATTAACTATTTTTTTTAAATTTTAAATAGGTTTGAAAATAAAGGAACACAAATACATAGCTCAATTTCGAGTTATGGATATTTCTCGATTTATCGATGAAAATGTAAAATTAACTATTTTTTTATTAATTTTAATAGGTTTTAAAATAAAGGAACACAAATACATAGCTCAATTTCCCGAATTATGGATATTTCTCGAGTTATCGATGAAAATGTAAATTTAACTATTTTTTTTTTTTAAATTAATAGGTTTGAAAATAAAGGAACACAAATACATAGCTCAATTTCACGAATTATGGATATTTCTCGAGTTATCGACGAAAACGTAAAATTAACTATTTTTTTTATTTAATAATTTTAATAGGTTTT
>JAECXO010000121.1:0-13414 GCA_018152825.1 Scaptomyza hsui | reverse complement strand
ACACTTAATCTGACTGGTATATAGACAAACATAATTGCAAAGTTTCTCTAGCTCTCTACGCGACAGATAAAGTGTTAAGATCAGTGTGCCACGCCTACTACGAGGCTGGGAAATCGATAAATTCGAAAACTGAAAACCGACAAAATCAAATATTTCTCACATTCTTACAGCTAGAGTTACCAAGTTTTGCACGCAGATACCTAGTCATGCCCTGAAAAAACTGCATACAAATTCTGCATACATCCTCCCTGCTCCATGAAATTGAAAACGACTATAGTTTTCACATTTTTTGAGCTAGAGCCACCAAATTTTGTGTCAAGGTAGGTAGTGAAATTTTCCAACAAACTGCATTAAAGATTTGGATCCCACGTCCACCCAAGCCACCCGCCTTATAAAATTAGAATCGGCTCTTTCTTTAACTGTTTTTTAGCTAGAGCCACCAAACTGGGTAGGAAGATAAATGGTGACAGTTAAAAACAATTGATTCAAAAATTTGGATGCCACACCCACCTCTGCCGCCCACCATTTAAATTTGGAAGTTCAGTTATCTTCCACAGTTTTTGAGCTAAAGTCACCAAATTTGGTAACATGGAAGCTGGCGATGTTTACCACCCGGCCCACTCCTTTGAAAGCATTCTTTTACTGGTATCAAAGTATTACGCAGTCGGTTGCGTCCGACTGCAACGTTTTCACTTGTTTTATCAAGATATTTTTAAACTGAATGTTTTCGTGCCTTTTTTTCTGTTTTGTCGGTGAACCGACTACGTCTTTTTACGGGATTTTTAACATTTTCAGATTTACATTCACTTGACGTATCAGAATCTTGAGTTAATACTTCCTCTAAAGGAATATAAACATCAAAATGTTCATTCATTAATGGTCCGGTAAAACGCAATCTTTTTACACGATGCATAATACATCCAAATGCTTGCAATAAATTTCCATTTTGAAAAACTTTAAATTTTAAAGCATAAATTTCTGGTAGTGCATGAAGTATATGAATTTGACATACCGCACTCATATTGTTCAAAAGAGCTATAACACTTTCCATTTATGTTTAAGTTGAAGCAAGCAAAAGTTTCCCAGTTGGTTACAACATGGGCTACAATATGTTGGCGTACGGTGCCATGGAAGCCTTGCCTACCAAATAAAAGGTAGGAAATAGATCTAAAAAGGCAGGCTCCATCACCAATTATGGCAATAACTGAATGCGGCACCAAAACACCACTAATATCTAAAGTTTCAATGTACATATTTTAATTTGGCTTTGAGTCAATTGACTTCACTGTAAAACGATTGTTACAACGTAACAGTGTCTATACGTAAGTATACAATTCAATAAAATTGAATATACCAACTTATATTATTTTAATAGAATATTCAGACTGCTTAGTCTTATTTGGTTTTTAAATGCACTTAAGCAGTGTCTATATAACTATTATATAATAGACAAAATAGAAGACAACAATATATTATGTTGCTTCAACTATTAAGTCTAAAATCGATTTATTTTTCTTGTGTTTAAAAAACCACAAAAGAAATTAAAATACGTTGATCGTTATTTAAATATTTAAATAATAGCAATTAAATATTTTTTATAACTTATCATTAAATACGTATTTTAAATGAATGTATATATATATATAAAACGAAAATCAGAATATTAAAAAGCTCACTGATCCAAAAATCAACTTTCTTTGTTCACATTAAATATAAACTAAAATGCATAACCAAATCTCTTACCATTGTATGTAAAAACATAAAGTGGGAAAGAGCATTACAGTTATTCCTCTAAGCATTAGACACCGAGCTCTTTTATACAAGGCTTGCACTTAAGAGCTAGTTTGGGTTTTGCAAATTAGGCAATGCCATTCCCTTAACTGCAGCCTCTTAGTTATGCCTATCTTAGCTTAGTAAGTGCGGAGAAGGTAGGGATATTAAGATTTATGTTTGACATGCAGAGCGCGCGCATAAACAAAAGAGTGAGCGTAAATGGGCAACAACAAAGGCGCATTCAAACTATTTTATATCTAGCGGCAGTCATAAGAGCGACGCGCGCGCTGATCAAGTTATAAGCCGCTCTTTGAGAGCGCGACTCACACGTACGTTGCAGAGATGCATAGATTCGCTCAGCTGTGTATGCTACTTGCAGTGTGTACCATTTACCGTTACATTTCTTCTTCTTTGTTCTTCTCTCTGTTATCATACAGTGGCTACAAAATATAAGAAAACTTTGGTTTGCAAGTAATCGATGCTTAAAGTATTACATTATTTTAATACCCTGAACCCATGAAATGGTTAAAAAAGGGTATATCTGTTTTGTGAAAAAGTATGTAACAGGCAGAAGGAAGCATCTCCGACCACATAAAGTATATATATTCTTGATCAGCATCAACAGCCGAGTCGATATAGCCATGTCTGGTTTCCGATGTACACATGGAATCGATAACGAAAAAATCTCGAATTTAGAAAATTTAAAAATAGGAGTTGAAACTATCGATAACTTTATAACTTCTGTGGAAATTTGGTCCAAATCGGTTAAAAAACACCGGAAATATTTTAAATTAAGGTTAAGTCAAGAAAACATGCACTGCTGCAAGTCATTTTAATACTCGGGCTCAGGGTATCTTTTAGTTGGGATTTCTCGACTTAAGCTCTCTTACATGTTTTCAGATTCGCTCATTCTCGTGTTGTGGTGACAGTCGGCATAGGCACACCTGCATCATGAATACATTCATAGAATTGATCGATTCTATGCATGTCTGCGTCATACGTGTGAGTCGCGCTGTTGGTCCCAAACCCTAAGGCAGCTTCAAACGTAAACACGCGCGCATCGCTCTTCATGTTCGGCGCTGGATGACAAATTATTTTTAAATCTCAAAGGCACACAAATCTGAAGAAAAAAATTGTGCACTGTGCATGTACATAAAATTATGAAATTTAAATTTTCAAGTGCATTATTCACTTATTTGTGTAAGCACTTATTCACTGAGATGCGGAAATACGTTTCATTTTTGGCAAGTGTACGAACTTTTTTTATGACTTTGCTTGTGCGATGCGAAAGCGTCACTGCCCATTTGTATTGTTTTTGTAAACTCGCTCGCGATAAAGCCCTCAGCTTGTGCGACAATCAGGCGCCTGCAGGTGGAATGAGTCAGTGTTTTGTTTTCGGACTTAGGTGTATGGGAGGTCCTCGAAGGAGTTGTCCAAAATAAAAATTCTTTCTTAGTGCTCACTTACTACGTGCATGGAATGTTTTGTGTTTCAGCCTTCTACCTCTTTTCGTTTAGGCTGTGGCAATGAAGACAATCAGGACAAACACTTTTAAATATATAGATTATTTTTTAAAAACCGCTGCCATACAAATACTCGACATATCCAAGGCCTTGGCAGTCCGATTCAGCCGGTTTTGATAATTATCTTGGTGACATTTTTGCAGATTTTCATTATTTTGTATCAAGTTTCTAAAACGTGTTTCAGATTTGCAATATTCGATTTTTTTTATGTTATCGATCACATGTGTATATCGGAAACGGAAATAGTTATCGGAAACAAACTTGTACTGCCTAGGAGTTAGATGAGCTTATGTGCAAAATCTGAAGTCTGTAGCTCTTATAGTCTCTGAGATCGACGCGTTCATACATACGGACAGACTATATCGACTCGGCTGTTGATGCTGATCAAGAATATATATACTTTATAGGGTCGGAGATGCTTCCTTCTGCTTGTTACATACTTTTGCACAAAGCCATTAAATCCCTTTTACCCATTTTATGGGTTTTGGGGTATAAAAAGTAGACTTCTGGAATGTTTATAGTTTTTATACCCCGATTTCCGATTTTCGATAACTATTTCCGTTTCCGATATACACATGCGATCGACTACAATAAAATATCGAATAACGAAAATCTGAAACACGGTTTAGAAACCTGATACAAAATAATGAAAACCTGCAAAAATTTCATTGAAATCAATTGAGAAACACCAGAGATATCGAAGATTGAAGTTTGCATGCAAACAGCCGTTAAACGCAAGCAGTAAACGACAAAGCTAATCGTCGCCGCATACATTTTTCAAGCAGAGCCAAAATTGAGAGACTTGTCCAGTCTACCTAAGTGTATGGTCTTTGAGTTTAGTCACAGATGCATACAGACAATGGCTGTAAGCGTTATGTACAAGGGTTCGGGGTATCTCCTAGTCGGGAAATCTCTACTGGAGAATTTTTACTTGTTCTTGTTAAGTTTTTGGTTGACTGTTGGTTGTTTGGATGTATTGTGCCCTATTTAATATTTTCACAAAGTTCAGTTTTCCATCTTCTTTAATGATTTATGTGAAACGTAACCCTACACACAATGACTGTACGCGTATTGTCTACGGATCAGAGTAATTCCTAATTGAGTTTTCTCGACTTGGGCCTTCCATTTTTGTTTTTAAAGGGCCCTTTGAAGCGAGCGTTCAACACGATGCAGCTAAATATCAAACACCAAGAAATATAAGGTATGATCTTAGCTAATACTATATGCCGCAAACATTAAACTCCCTGTTAAATAAATAAATTTCTAAAAAAGTTAATGTTCCATTAAAAATACAGATGTCGTCGCTTAATGTGCGGAATCTAAATAATACACAAAAAGCTCAATTGGAACTAGTATTTTTTAATCGTGTGCCCAAAGTAGGCAGTCAGACATTTATGGAGCTCCTTCGTCGTCTGTCAGAGCGCAACAACTTTCAGTTTCATCGGGACGCTGTTCAGAAAGTAGAAACTATTCGTCTGGCCGAAGATCAGCAACAGGAAATGGCAGAAGTCATCAGTGAGCTTCCTGAGCCTTCTGTGTTTATTAAACATGTGTGCTTTACCAATTTCACTAAGTTCCATTTACCAACGCCGATTTATTTAAATGTGGTGCGTGATCCCGTTGAGCGTGTAATCAGTTGGTTCTATTATGTACGCGCCCCCTGGTATTTTGTGGAGCGCAAGGCAGCATTCCCAGACCTGCCGCTGCCGCATCCAGCATGGCTCAAAAAGATTTTGAAACATGCGTTCTAACCGGTGACCAGGAATGCACCTACACTCAGGGTGTCACAGTTGAGGGCATTGGCGATCATCGTCGACAAAGCTTGTTTTTCTGTGGACACGATTACGAGTGCACGTAAGCTCAGCACTTAAGTTATTTGATATACACACTTTTTTAACTTAATGTTTGCCCTTCACAGACCTTTTAATACAGCTGGCGCTTTGGAGCGTGCTAAGTTTGCCGTGGAGCAACAGTATGCGGTCGTTGGCGTTTTAGAAGACTTTAATACAACCCTTTCAGTGCTAGAAAAATATGTTCCACGCTTTTTTGACGGTGTTCGAGATATTTATGCAAGTAAGTATTGCGACAGTTCTACTTAGCAACAAGTTTGCTGGGATCAGCGAAACATATTCAGCCGTGCTCCGGTTATCGCAAAACGCAAAATTTTGCGATTTGACGCTAAAACGCAAAAACTTGTTTTTCGCAAAACGCAAGAATTTTGCGATATCAAACCGGCAGTGAACGAGCATGAACAAAAGTAAATTACAAATATCAAACAAATAATAATTTATACGGCCAAAAACAAATTTTTCCCTATTTGATTATCTTTTAAGCTCATATTTATTAAATTAGAAATTAAATTTATGATTCATTTATAATTTTAATAAATTTATTTCTGACACATAAAATTGCATTGCTGCCAAATTGAGTAAGTAAAAGTAAACAAAAGCAAAACAGTTTTTTTTAGTTCGATATGGAATTTTATCGATAGCTAAAAGTTGCGAAAACCGGACACGAAAAACTGAATTCGTACGAATTTGCCCAAATCGTAAAACGCAAAATTTTGCGATAACCGGAGCATGGCTGATTATAGCAACCTTAATACTCAAAGCATTTTTGATGTGTTGAGCCAGTCTTTTGCAAACATATATGTACATACATATGTATATACACAAACAAGTAAGAAGGCTCTAGTCGAGATTTCCCGACTAGGAGATACCCCAAACCCTATACTTAACGCGTACAGTCATTGTCTGTATGCATCTGTGACTAAACTTTAATTTTCGATATCTCTTATGTTTCTTAACCGATTTCAAAGACATTTTCAGAAACGTTTTATCGTTACCCATTATTTCAACCCCCATTTTTACATTTTTCAAATTCGAGACTTTTTTGTAATCGATTACATGTGTATATCGGAAACGGAAATAGTTATCGAAAATCGGAAACAAACTTGTACTGCCTAGGACTTAGATGAGCTTATGTGCAAAATCTGAAGTCTGTAGCTCCTATAATCTCTGAGATCGACGCGTTCATACAGACGGACGGACGGACAGACGGACATGGCTATATCGACTCGGCTTTTGATGCTGATCAAGAATATATATACTTTATTTATTTATTTTATTTATTTTATTTATTATATGGAAAAATTCCTAGCGCTACAAGTATTTCTACTTTTAGTTAACAGCACTAGTCACAATGTTTTGAAAATTAACTTAAAGTCTAATAGTGAATACTATCCTACACTTATCTCTATAAACAGTCATTATCTTCTTTAAATTTTTCTTAAGACTAACATTGTTTTAGATTTTTGTTTACTTTATTTTTATATTTAAACATATTTTTCCAATTATCTGCTTAAGTGTTCTTGCAACTTAACACTAAACATAGATGTGCTTTTGGTGGTTTTTAGATTTGGTGGTAATCGGTTCCAGAGTCGAACAGCAAAGACATAAAATTGCCTATTTGAGCAGGCCAGTTTAGTTCGTAAACATATAAGATTATTCACTCTTTGCGAGGAAGCAAATTTTAACAAGTCAAATAAATAGTCAGGTTTTTTTTTGAATATTAGTTTGTGGACAAAAACAAGTATTTTATAATTAATTAACGACACGAAATCAAGGTCAAAAAGCTTCTTTGCAAAAACAGTTATATGATCACTTCTTTGTAATCCACACACATAACGAGCAATATTGTTAAATGTGACTTGAAGTTTGTATAGGCTAGCTGCATCGCATTTGCCAAAGATTTCAATACCATAAAGCAGGGAGGGTATCAGTAAAGTTTTTGCGATCATAGTTCTTGTTTTGACGGGTAAATATTGTTGTGTTGGGTAAAGTTGTCGCAGGACTCCATACGTTTTACCCACAGCTTTATTTACCTGGTCATTCCAAGCCAGAGTTTTATTAAAAGTTATCCCGAGATTTACGGCCTTGTCGACAAAAACTATTGATTTATTATCTATGGTAAGTTTTCTTACATTGTCCGTATTCAGGTACTTTTTGTATATAACTAAACATTTAGACTTGGACAGGTTTATGCACAAGCCATTTTCCTTGGCCCACACACTAACACGTAACAGATCAACATTGCACGATTCAATACACTCATTTAATTCTTCAATAGGACGACTAATATACATTTGAACATCATCTGCATACATATGAACTTTACAGTTTGACAGGGCACTCGGCAAATCATTAATATACATTGAGGACAAAAGCGGTCCTAGAATAGATCCCTGCGGGACGCCACGCGGTACTAACAAAAAGCTTGAGGTCATATTCTGAATAGCGACAGCTTGCTTCCTATTTTTAAGATAGGAGGATATAAGCTTAATAGCAGTTTGCGTGAAAAAGTACATTTTGTCCAGCTTTGTCAAGAGAATTTCGTGATTTACCGTGTCAAATGCTTTGCTAAAGTCTAAAAGTGCTAGCAGCGTTACTTCACTGTTATCCATTTTTGCCCGAATGTCCTCAACTACCTTTAAGATTGCAGATGTACAACTCATATTTACCCTGAACCCAGATTGATTGTTATTTAAAAGTTTGTTACTACTTAGGAAGTTGTTAATTTGTCCAGCCATAAGTTTTCCGAGCAATTTTGATAAGAAGGGCAGTATAGCAATTGGCCTATACTCACTGTTTTGCTTTGGTATTGGTATTATTTTGGCTTGTTTCCACTGCTCAGGGAAAATGGATGACATAATTGCAGTATTTATAACATACGTTAGGTGTCTCAGTATGTATGGTAAAAGTAGTTTTAAGAATTTTGGGCATATGTTATCTAAACCTATAGCGTTTGATTTAATTTTAAGAATTGCATGCAGGACATCACACTCATTAACGCATACAAATTCAAAACAATTTCTACAGTTTCTTAACGGCACATAATTTACATTTTGGTTACTCACAGTTAAAGGAACATTCAGGTTAACAAACTTATGGTTAAGTGCATCAACATTCATGTCATCACATAGTATCACAGATTTTTTATTTTTACCAACACCCATATTATTTAGTGTTTCCAGGTATCTCTGGTTGTTATTGCATTGTATAGGGTCGGAGATGCTTTCTTCTGCCTGTTACAAACTTTTGCACAAAACCATTATACCCCTTTTACCCATTTCATTGGTTCGGGGTATAAAAAGATGACTCTGGCAGACGGTGTTCTGCCACGTAACAAAAACATTTTCTTAACATTAAACTTTAATGATTAAAGCTACCAAAGCTGGGTCAAATTAGACATTTGGTGATTTTTGCCAAAATTTCTCGTCAAAAACAATATCAAATAGCAATTTGGTTGTACGACTTTTAGAAACAAATTCATTGCATATATTTTTCGATAATTATTTTACGGAGATAAATTTGTAATCTGCCCTAACTACCGCATCGGATCATTTGACTCTTGTGAATATTTATATGATACCATTTAGATTTGTATGTGTGTGATACCATGTAGATTTGTATGTGTGCACTATAGGTCGTTTGACCACTTTTTGTGGCCAAAATTAATAACTCAAGAACGAAGCAAGATATTTTGATGCGGTTTTTTGCAATGAGATTTTAAAAGGCAAAAGAAAATGTTTTTTGAAAAAGGGGCGTGTCACCGCCCCTATTTTATGAGATAGTTTTTCAAAATTGTTTCAATATTTTTCAAAAACAAGTACAATTTATTCTAGACTCTGTCTATTTGCATAGGTTTTTTTTCAAAATATGCGCCGTTCCCTTTGCATTTATTTTATAAAAAAAAAAGGTTCCAGTAATTCCCGCCTTGAAGCAATTGAAAATTGGAACCTCATTTTGGCATTTTACTCTCAGTAAGTGCCATTTTGCACACGACACCACACTTTCAAATATTAGGTTATGCAGCCATGCTCCGGTTATCGCAAAATTTTGCGTTTTACGATTTGGGCAAATTCGTACGAATTCAGTTTTGCGTGCTCCGGTTTTCGCTACTTTTAGCTATCGATAAAATTCCATGTCGAACTAAAAAAAACAGCTGTTTTGCTTTTGTTTACTTTTTACTTACTCAATTTGGCAGCAATGCAATTTTATGTGTGCTCAGAAATAAATTTATTAAAATTATAAATGAATCATAAATTAAATTTATAATTTAATAAATATGAGCTTAAAAGATAAACAAATAGGGAAAAAATTTGTTTTTGGCCGTATAAATTATTATTTGTTTGATATTTGTAATTTACTTTTGAATTCGCATGCTCGTTCACTGCCGGTTTGAAATCGCAAAATTCTTGCGTTTTGCGAAAACCGGAGCACAAGTTTTTGCGTTTTAGCGTCAAATCGCAAAATTTTGCGTTTTGCGATAACCGGAGCACGGCTGATGATCTTTAAATCCAAATATCAGCGGTTCCGGGCAATTGATGCTACATTCATTTTAAAGGTAATTAAACGCTCTTAAACTCTGTTTTTATTTCATGGAAAACCTCGGAATATCTCAATTTGTATGTCCATTCAAAGTTAGATTTTCGTTTCAAAATGTTTCATTTTAGGCTGTTTACTTAACAATCAATTACGCGGACAACTCAATCTCAATCTACATGAAAATTTCACTAAAACATTGTAAAAACTACCTTGATTATAAGTCATTCGAGTCGTTTTTCTCTTTGTCGCGGTTTTTAATGTTTATTTTAAGTTTTTCTTGCAACATATTTTTTGTTTAGGTTTGAAGCACGTAAGTTCTTGTACTAACAGTTGTGTTTAACAGCTGGTAACTTAACAGTGGCGCTCTCTGTTAAAATTTATGGTAAGCAACATTGAAGACGGGTCTTTTTGCTATGCAACGCCGCACAGTGGGGCCTCTGCCGGAAAAGCGTTGCATAAATCATTTTTTTCATGAACGCGTTTGGCAAGAGTAAAACATGAAATCGACAGATAATACTTCAAAAATAATGGATCCAAAAGATTTTTGAAATCGGTTAAAAATTATGGCTGCTAGAGCTTATCAAAGTTGAGAAATTTTTCGTGAGTATGAATCAATGACAATTTTTACGAAAATTCGCCACTTTTAAAGTGAATATTGGGCAATATAAACAACCGATCTTCGATCTTTTTTTTTATATGAAAAGTATGTTCAATGTTAGTATTTTGTTGTTTAAATTTTGAATATAACTGAAAGACTTATTAAACTAGAAACGTTTAAAAAGTACACTAAATTTTCCTTATTTTTGAGCTTTCGTGGAATAGAACTCACAGGGATGATACGGGATAATTGTGGGACCACTTGCATGTGATAGATGAAATATATACCTTTCATATGTTTTTGGTCTAAATCTGCGGAAATCTGCGGAAATCGAGATAAATCCAAAAAACTAGGTGTACCTCGCGTTAAAAGCACGCGGCAGGTATAAGGAAGAAGAAGAGCGCATGCAAATTTGGCTGTAGCGGGTGTGTTGTTTATTTATATCATTGCTATATGTTGTATTATAAGTACTACCTGACTATATGTACCCCCTTTAAGAAATGTTGAGTCGGCTTGAAAAGGGTGTGAAAGGCAGGTAAATATAGTTTTAGTTGATGGAAAATTGCGCAATTACAGGTAATTTTTTGGGGAATTTCCCCGTTTACCTATTTTGAATGAAAATCAATACCTCATGTTTTTTTGGGTTTTTACCAAAAACATTCGAAAAGGCTTATACCATTTTTGCTTTTTTACCTAGCTAACCCAAAATATATGGTATATAGTGCAAAAAATTTTACTTGATTGCGACAGTTGTTTTTTAACTTCATAAGAGAAAACACTACAAGCAATTTCCCGGTTGAATAGTATTTTTCAATATAATTCACTAACTTTTTTTTAAAAGCGCAATAATGAATGTAAAAAATTCTACGATTTTTGAACTTTTTCGTGCCTCTGAAAATAAAAACGATTTCGAAATGGCATTGCTTAAAGAGATGGGCGTACTCGAAAACGCTAGTACGGAGCTTAAAGCAAAAATTAAATCCATTCACGCTAACTTGAAGCAAAAATGGAACTTGGTCCATAGACATTTGACATCTTTCAAAAAAAGAATGAAAATTGGCTTGAGCAATATTCAACATTCGGCTATTCAGAAGAGGAAGAAGTTCACCCATCGACTAGCCGAGGAAGAGGAAGGCCGCATAAAACTATGGAAGAGTGTTCAGCTTTTACAAGGAAACGTAAACTTGAGGTTGCTACGGACAGCATTAGAACAGAACATCTGTCGGAAGCACTTTCATCGAAGTATGTGAAGGAACAAGAGAGGACAAAAGCGACAATCACGAAAGCTGTACAGATCGCCAGTCCTTTACGGCTAAATAGGATTAAGGAAAGTATTCCAACGCCCCCAAACTCAGTCGCCATTAAGTACACTGGTGAAGAAGCGTTTTCCCTTTTTATGGACTTGGGATTAACTAAGGAGAAATATAATATTTTATGCGGCTCCTTAAAAAAACATAACGTCGACGTTCTTCCCGGATATAAAAAGATTGGACTTGCAAAAAAGGAAGCAGTGCCACCTAATACAATAATAACAGAGACAACTGTAGAAGTAAAACTCCAGGATTTAATGGACCACACTGCGATGCGTCTGATTAAAAGTTTGCCAGATGGAGAGGTCGAGCTTCTTCCTGAAAACCTGACCCTACTCAATAAGTGGGGATGCGATGGATCGTCTGGACAAAGCGCATACAAACAAATTATAAACACAGATGACGTAACTATTTCCGATGAAAATATGTTTATGGCTTCTGTTGTTCCCTTACGCCTGAGGAGTGAAACTTCTGAACATTGGAAAAATCTTCGACCATCATCGATTCATTATTGTCGCCCTATTTTCTTTAAATATGCGAAGGAGTCCTCTGAGTTGATTAAATCAACTGTAAGCGACATACAGAATCAAATTAGCCAACTGAAGCCTACTGTTTTTCAAACCAAAAGTGGAAAAAAAATCACGATTAACTTTAAATTTTTCCTGACAATGATTGATGGAAAAGTCTTAAATGAAATTACAAACACCTCCTCAACTTTAAGGTGTCCTATTTGTAAAAAAAACTCAAAAGGACTTTCACAATTTAGACGACTCAACGAGTGACGAGAACTGCTACGAATATGGAATTTCTCCTTTGCATTGCAGAATAAAGTGTATGGAATTTATTCTGAAGCTAGCCTACACACTTCCTCGGCTAGGAGAAACAGCAACGGATAATACACCTCGTGAGGATATACAGAGTAGAATAGAAATTATACAAGCTGAGTTCTCTCGGAAGTTGGGATTGAAAGTTGACTGCCCAAAGCATGGATACGGAAATACGAATGACGGAAATACTTCAAGGCGATTTTTTGCAAATGATAAAATGTCATCTTTGATAACAGGTGTTAATCATGAGATCATTAAAAGGTTGGCTGTTATCCTAAATGTTATAAACTGCAAGGAAATGATAAATGGTGCAAAATTTGGCGAATACACATCGCAAACAGCGATACACGGTACATAGGACTTTGGCTCATGGAAAGGACTTAATAGAGTATCAATGCTTACCAATTGGAGAGCTGTCTGAAGAAGCACAGGAATGTAAAAACAAGGACTACAAAAGGTTCAGATACACTAATACGTGCAAAATTTCTCGGGCTCGACAAAATGAAGACCTTTTAACATGCTGGCAGCCTCATCGGATCCACTTCTTGCATCGCTTAGACATGTGCGATCACGAAAGGATTTGGAAGGAAGCAACTATAGTTCCGAAATGTTAAGTTTATTAGACATGAACATTAATGTAGATGATTATTTTGAAGAAAATCAGTCATCAATAGCAAATATTAAAAATTAACCTCAAAAAATCGGCAAAAATACCAATTTAAATGTTATGTATGTATTTAAGTTAGAAAATCGAATTAAAACAACTAAAAATGTTATATAGTTATTGAAATCAATAAAAAATTTTCAGTTATAATTAAAAAAAAATTTTTATTTGAATTTTACAGGCAAAATATGCTCGAAAATATTTCTTGACTTTGACCTTGAATATTTAAGCAGCACGCTTGAGAAGTTTTCTATCAAGTGCTTTTTAAATTTTTAAAATCGCTTCATTAGTTTAGAAGTTATGATTTTTGCAATGTAAAATGAGCAAAGGCCC
>JAECXO010000119.1:0-14554 GCA_018152825.1 Scaptomyza hsui | reverse complement strand
TGAACGGCTTATAAGGGGGAATGCAGGGGCGAAGGGAGTGGGCCATGTGGTAAACATCGCCAGCTATCATGTTACCAAATTTGGTGACTTTTCCTCAAAAGCTGTGGAAGATAACTTAACTTCAAAATGTAAAAGGTGGGCGGCAGAGGTGGGCGCTGCATCCAAATTTTTGAATCAAATGTTTTTAGCTGTCACTATCTATCTGCCTACCAAGTTTGGTGGCTCTAGCTCAAAAACTGTTAGAGATATAGCCGATTCCGATTTTATAAGGCGGGTGGCTTAGGTGGGCGTGGCATCCAAAATTTTGATGCACATCTTTGGTAGATGCTGCCTTCTATCTTTCTACCCAATTTACGGGCTCTAGCTTAAAAACTATAAGAGATATCGAAATTTCCGATTTTAAATAGTGGGCGGCAGAGGTGGGCGTGGCAACCTAATTTTTGGTGCAGACCTTTTGTAGATGTCACCATATATCCTCCTACCAAATTCGGTGACTCTAGCTCGAAAAATGTGAAAACTATAGGCGTTTCCAATCTCAAGTAGAAGGGGGGGTTGGGATCGGAATCATGGGGCGTGGCATCCAAAACGTCAATATCTATCTTCACACAAAATTTGGTGGCTCTAGCCCAAAAAATGTGAAAACTATAGGCGTTTCCAATTTATTGGTGAAAGGGGGATGGGGGCGGAATCAGGGGGCGTGGCATCCAAAATTTTGATGCATGTTTTTGGGGAACGTCAATATCCATCTTGACACAAAATTTGGTGGCTCTAGCCCAAAAAATGTGAAAACTATAGGCGTTCCCAATTTAATGGAGAAGGAGTGGTAGGGGGATGGAGGCGGAATCAGGGGACGTGGCATCCAAAATTTTGATGCATTTTTTGGGGAACGTCAATATCTATCTTGACACAAAATTTGGCATCCAAAATGTTGATGCATATTTTAGAGGGAACGTCAATATCTATCTTGACACAAAATTTGATGGCTCTAGCCCAAAAAATGTGAAAGCTATAGGCGTTCCCAATTTAATGGAGAAGGGTGGGATGGGGGAGGAATCAGGGGGCGTGGCATCCAAAATGTTGATGCATATTTTGGGGAACGTCAATATCTATCTTGACACAAAATTTGGTGGCTCTAGCCCAAAAAATGTGAAAACTATAGGCGTTTCCAATTTCATGGAGAAGGGGGGATGGGGGCGGAATCAGGGTTCGTGGCATCCAAAATTTTGATACATGTTTTTGGGGAACGTCAATATCCATCTTGACACAAAATTTGGTGGCTATAGCCCAAAAAATGTGAAAACTATACGCGTTTCCAATTTCATGGAGAAGGGGGGATGGGGGCGGAATCAGGGGGCGTAGCATCCAAAATTTTGATGCATTTTTTTGGGGAACTTCAATATGTATCTTGACACAAAATTTGATTTCTCTAGCCCAAAAAATGTAAAAACTATAGGCGTTTCCAATTTCAAGGAGCAGGGATGATGGGGGGCGGAAGGAGTGGGCGTGGCATCCAAAATTTTTATGCAGTTTTTTCAGGGACATGACTAGCTATCTGCGTGCAAAATTTGGTAACTCTAGCTGTAAGAATGTGAGAAATATTTGGTTTTATCGGTTTTCAGTTATCGAATTTATCGATTTCCCAGCCTCCTAGTAGGCGTGCCAACCCAATCTTGACACTTTATCTGTACCGTCTATAGATAAACATAATTGCAAAGTTTCAAGTCTCTAGCTTTACGGGTGTCGAAAAAAGTTGCGTTCATACGGACGGACAGACGGACAGACGGTCAGACGGACAGACGGACAGACAGACACCATGACGGACATTGCACAAAACCAATATACTATGAGACCTTCGGTATCAAAGTATAAAAATAGTAAACCTTGTAATTCATACAATAAATAAGCGCACAACAACAAAAAAAAATTACATACAACCTTAATTACATTTAAAAAAAAAAAATTATATATATAAGTAATATTTGCTATACACTAACAAAATAACTTCATAAACTTACGTTATTTTTCAAAAGGAGATATATGTAATATACTGTATTAAATATACATATACATATAATACACACTGTACTCAGTGTCTTTTAATATCCAACACATTGTAGCACTTTACTGCAATGTTTACGTAAATGAAAGTCCCAAGCATAACTCAAGTGCAAAAGTAATATAATCACACAAGTATGCAACGGGCAGTAGAAATATATGTCTCGCATGTGCGACCCTCCCTTCTTTATATATGTATATAACATTCTCTCTCGCGCTCTCGCTAATATCAGCGCTGTGCATATAAGTAATACATAATAAGACAATATGTAGAAAATTACTTGTCCTTCTGATCGGAACAGCAAAACTAATCTGACTAATTAATTCCGAGGAATCAATTTCACCATTTATTAGTTTATGTAAAAAGACTTCACCTAGCATTGTTCTTCGACCAGAAAGAGAAGGAAGATTTATTAGTAAAAGTCTTCTATGGTAGGAGGGTAAGTTAATGTTAGTGTCCCAATTAAGTCCCCTAAGGGCAAAGAGCAAAAACTGTTTTTGTACTGATTATTTTCTATCCTGGTGAATCCTGTATTTGGGATACCAGATAAAAGATCCATATTCAAGAATAGGACGTACCAGAGACGTGTAAAGAGTTTTGGTTATATAGGGATCGTCAAATTCTTTCGACCAGCGCTTTATAAACGCCAAGGTACTAGACGCTCGATTTGCAACTGAAGAGATATGCTTGTGAAATTTAAGTTTCGGATCAAAAAGGATACCTAAGTCATCAACCTAAGTCAATGCGATCGAGTGGTCTTCTATCAAGAAAATATATATTTGAAAAAGGAAGGCGTCTATAAAAAGACATGACTTTACATTTGTTGCAATTAAGATTTAGTAAGTTAACACGACACCACTTTTGAAAATTATCTAAATCAGTTTGTAGTTCTTGAGCAGACAACAGAGCAGTACCCGACATGCATAATTTTACATCGTTAGCATACATCAGCACTCGAGAGTGGTCAATAACAGATGGAATGTCATTGATGAAAAGTGTAAATAATAAAGGTCTAAGGTGACTTCCTTGCGGAACACCGGAAGTGACATGAACCACCTTAGAGACAGCACCATTAAAACTGACTGTGTTCTATGAATTAAATATTCCCTTATCCACCGAATAAGATTGCTTAAAAAACCTCAAAGTTGAAGTTTATGAAGTTAAAGGTAGTGATTAACCGAGTCAAATGCCTTGCTGAAATCAGTGTAAATAACATCCGTTTGCATTTTATTTAGAAAACCTTTAACAATTAGGGAAGTAAACTCTAACAGGTTAGTAGAAGTAGATCTTTGTTTTACGAATCCATGCTGGCACGGTTAAATTAAAGATCTGCAAAAATGATTTAATTGAGAAGTTATCAATTTCTCGAACATTTTTGGTATAGCAGACAACTTGGAGATACCCCTTTAATTTTGAACATTCGACTTGTCTCCTTTTTTATGGAGCGGAATAATAAAGGATTCTTTCCAGATATTAGGAAATGAACATTTCTCAATAAACAAACTAAACAGTTTATGCAAAGGTTTTAAGAGACCATCAGCACAGTACTTAAGCACACAGCTTGGTACGCCTTGGTACAGGCTTAATGCCATGAAGATCACGTAGTAATGAACACTCTGTGATTCTTGGTCCAAAAATGCAATTAGAGCCAATAACCTGATACTGGTAAGGCAGATCAACCTGATTATCAAATGAACTGTATGTAGTTTGAAAAATTCGGCAAATAAATCGGCAATGGCCTGATCCGAATTGGCCGACTTGTTTACAAATGATACTTTAGATGGAAGTGTTGATGACTCTTAGGATCTTTCTGAAACTGAAACCGATTTAGGTAATTTTTATAACATGAGTTATTCATGACTGAAAAACTGGAACGCGCAATCAAGTATGATGAGTAATGAACAGAAGAGCCAGATTTTCTGAAACTCTTATAAAGCTTAGATTTTCGATTTTTAAGGGCTGTCAACTCTCGTGTCAACCACGCAGGATTGTTTTTCCCACTTGGCCTACCAGGAGGCTGCAATAAAAAATACTGATTGCCGTATCCAAGTCCTCAGAACCATAGAGGGGCGACCAGTCAACCAGTGCTAAGAGCCGAGTAAGTTTTACAAAATCGGTTTTCCGAAATTGATGTACCCGTCTTAATGGTTCAAAACAATGGCGTACGGCACAGGCAGGCAAAGTGATCAACACCTCCAACGTCGGGTGGTATATGTCTTCGGGAGTGGATATGGGTAGGGATCTTGGCACAGATAGAGTGGATGGATCCGAAACAAATACCAAATCAAGCATTCTATCAAGAGAATTTATGTACCATTGATCTGACCCAATTACATTTCAAATAAACCATCCAGAAAATCAGTCTGCACCACGGGGGTCAACACGCTTGAGTCCGGACTCGAAATACAAGTAGGATCAGCAATATTAAAATCACCAAGAACTACAAGAATATCACGATCAGAAAGCATAGAAGAAATGAAAAGTATTGCTGACAAATGTTCATTGTAGACAGAGTTGTCAGATAAAGGTGGTATATAGAAACAAAAAATATATAAACCAACTCCATCAATATTTAGTTTAACAGCAACAAGTTCAACATCTATGGAACTTAATATTACTGTCTCAGAGGGTTAGTCAACATCAACAGCAATAAGCACCCCACCGCCACGGCGCAGGGTACGGTCCTTTCTATAGATGCAGAATCTGTTTGATAATATTTCAGAGTTAAGTATGTCTTGTCTTAACCATGTTTCCGTGAAGGCAACGACAAGAAAGGGAAAAGATTGGCTATTAAGATACAAAGTACTAAGTTTACTACAAAGTCCTCTAACATTCTGATAGCCCAATGAGAAGGAGTTTGTTTGTTTTTTGAACTATCAGAAGTACAAGGCCCAACCACCAAAGAGGGGGATACAATCGGAGACCGATTTTTCATTTTATTTTAGTATATTCTTTCACCAAGATGTGTTCTGGCCAAACTTTTTTATTGCAAATAGCATTAAAATCTTGGTTTGAAACACTAATTTTAAAAGATGATGTGGTTTCACCATAAAATTATCCCATAGATCTAAAAATACAAAAAATATAAATAAACTATAACTCTAGAAAAAAAAAAAAACTTTTAAGGAATAAAAACAATAACAATAAAAAAACAAGTAAAAACGTTGCAGTCGGACGCAACCGACTGCGAAATACTTTGATACCAGTAAATGAACGGCTTATAAGGGGGAATGCAGGGGCGAAGGGAGTGGGCCATGTGGTAAACATCGCCAGCTATCATGTTACCAAATTTGGTGACTTTTCCTCAAAAGCTGTGGAAGATAACTTAACTTCAAAATGTAAAAGGTGGGCGGCAGAGGTGGGCGCTGCATCCAAATTTTTGAATCAAATGTTTTTAGCTGTCACTATCTATCTGCCTACCAAGTTTGGTGGCTCTAGCTCAAAAACTGTTAGAGATATAGCCGATTCCGATTTTATAAGGCGGGTGGCTTAGGTGGGCCTGGCATCCAAAATTTTGATGCACATCTTTGGTAGATGCTGCCTTCTATCTTTCTACCCAATTTACGGGCTCTAGCTTAAAAACTATAAGAGATATCGAAATTTCCGAGGTGGGCGTGGCAACCTAATTTTTGGTGCAGACCTTTTGTAGATGTCACCATATATCCTCCTACCAAATTCGGTGACTCTAGCTCGAAAAATGTGAAAACTATAGGCGTTTCCAATCTCAAGTAGAAGGGGGGGTTGGGATCGGAATCATGGGGCGTGGCATCCAAAACGTCAATATCTATCTTCACACAAAATTTGGTGGCTCTAGCCCAAAAAATGTGAAAACTATAGGCGTTTCCAATTTATTGGTGAAAGGGGGATGGGGGCGGAATCAGGGGGCGTGGCATCCAAAATTTTGATGCATGTTTTTGGGGAACGTCAATATCCATCTTGACACAAAATTTGGTGGCTCTAGCCCAAAAAATGTGAAAACTATAGGCGTTCCCAATTTAATGGAGAAGGAGTGGTAGGGGGGATGGAGGCGGAATCAGGGGACGTGGCATCCAAAATTTTGATGCATTTTTTTGGGGAACGTCAATATCTATCTTGACACAAAATTTGGCATCCAAAATGTTGATGCATATTTTAGGGGAACGTCAATATCTATCTTGACACAAAATTTGATGGCTCTAGCCCAAAAAATGTGAAAGCTATAGGCGTTCCCAATTTAATGGAGAAGGGTGGGATGGGGGAGGAATCAGGGGGCGTGGCATCCAAAATGTTGATGCATATTTTTGGGGAACGTCAATATCTATCTTGACACAAAATTTGATGGCTCTAGCCCAAAAAATGTGAAAACTATAGGCGTTTCCAATTTCATGGAGAAGGGGGGATGGGGGCGGAATCAGGGTTCGTGGCATCCAAAATTTTGATGCATGTTTTTGGGGAACGTCAATATCCATCTTGACACAAAATTTGGTGGCTATAGCCCAAAAAATGTGAAAACTATACGCGTTTCCAATTTCATGGAGAAGGGGGGATGGGGGCGGAATCAGGGGGGCGTAGCATCCAAAATTTTGATGCATTTTTTTGGGGAACTTCAATATGTATCTTGACACAAAATTTGATTTCTCTAGCCCAAAAAATGTAAAAACTATAGGCGTTTCCAATTTCAAGGAGCAGGGATGATGGGGGCGGAAGGAGTGGGCGTGGCATCCAAAATTTTTATGCAGTTTTTTCAGGGACATGACTAGCTATCTGCGTGCAAAATTTGGTAACTCTAGCTGTAAGAATGTGAGAAATATTTGGTTTTATCGGTTTTCAGTTATCGAATTTATCGATTTCCCAGCCTCCTAGTAGGCGTGCCAACCCAATCTTGACACTTTATCTGTACCGTCTATAGATAAACATAATTGCAAAGTTTCAAGTCTCTAGCTTTACGGGTGTCGAAAAAAGTTGCGTTCATACGGACGGACAGACGGACAGACGGTCAGACGGACAGACGGACAGACGGACAGACAGACACCATGACGGACATTGCACAAAACCAATATACTATGAGACCTTCGGTATCAAAGTATAATTATATATATAAGTAATATTTGCTATACACTAACAAAATAACTTCATAAACTTACGTTATTTTTCAAAAGGAGGTATATGTAATATACTGTATTAAATATACATATACATATAATACACACTGTACTCAGTGTCTTTTAATATCCAACACATTGCAGCACTTTACTGCAATGTTTACGTAAATGAAAGTCCCAAGCATAACTCAAGTGCAAAAGTAATATGATCACACAAGTATGCAACGGGCAGTAGAAATATATGTCTCGCATGCGCGACCCTCCCTTCTTTATATATGTATATAACATTCTCTCTCGCGCTCTCGCTAATATTAGCGCTGTGCATATAAGTAATACATAATAAGACAATAGGTAGAAAATTCCTTGTCCTTCTGATCGGAACAGCAAAACTAATCTGACTAATTAATTCCGAGGAATCAATTTCACCATTTATTAGTTTATGTAAAAAGACTTCACCTAGCATTGTTCTTCGACCAGAAAGAGAAGGAAGATTTATTAGTAAAAGTCTTCTATGGTAGGAGGGTAAGTTAATGTTAGTGTCCCAATTAAGTCCCCTAAGGGCAAAGAGCAAAAACTGTTTTTGTACTGATTATTTTCTATCCTGGTGAATCCTGTATTTGGGATACCAGATAAAATATCCATATTCAAGAATAGGACGTACCAGAGACGTGTAAAGAGTTTTGGTTATATAGGGATCGTCAAATTCTTTCGACCAGCGCTTTATAAACGCCAAGGTACTAGACGCTCGATTTGTAACTGAAGAGATATGCTTGTGAAATTTAAGTTTCGGATCAAAAAGGATACCTAAGTCATCAACCTAAGTCAATGCGATCGAGTGGTCTTCTATCAAGAAAATATATATTTGAAAAAGGAAGGCGTCTATAAAAAGACATGACTTTACATTTGTTGCAATTAAGATTTAGTAAGTTAACACGACACCACTTTTGAAAATTATCTAAATCAGTTTGTAGTTCTTGAGCAGACAACAGAGCAGTACCCGACATGCATAATTTTACATCGTTAGCATACATCAGCACTCGAGAGTGGTCAATAACAGATGGAATGTCATTGATGAAAAGTGTAAATAATAAAGGTCTAAGGTGACTTCCTTGCGGAACACCGGAAGTGACATGAACCACCTTAGAGACAGCACCATTAAAACTGACTGTGTTCTATGAATTAAATATTCCCTTATCCACCGAATAAGATTGCTTAAAAAACCTCAAAGTTGAAGTTTATGAAGTTAAAGGTAGTGATTAACCGAGTCAAATGCCTTGCTGAAATCAGTGTAAATAACATCCGTTTGCATTTTATTTTGAAAACCTTAAACAATTAGGGAAGTAAACTCTAACAGGTTAGTAGAAGTAGATCTTTGTTTTACGAATCCATGCTGGCACGGTGAAATTAAAGATCTGCAAAAATGATTTAATTGAGAATTGGTATAGCAGACAACTTGGAGATACCCCTTTAATTTTGAACAATAGACTTGTCTCCTTTTTTATGGAGCGGAATAATAAAGGATTCTTTCCAGATATTAGGAAATGAACATTTCTCAATAAACAAACTAAACAGTTTATGCAAAGGTTTTAAGAGACCATCAGCACAGTACTTAAGCACACAGCTTGGTACGCCGTCAGGTCTCGTGGAAAATACAGGCTTAATGCCATGAAGATCACGTAGTAATGAACACTCTGTGATTCTTGGTCCAAAAATGCAATTAGAGCCAATAACCTGATACTGGTAAGGCAGATCAACCTGATTATCAAATGAACTGTATGTAGTTTGAAAAATTCGGCAAATAAATCGGCAATGGCCTGATCCGAATTGGCCGACTTGTTTACAAATGATACTTTAGATGGAAGTGTTGATGACTCTTAGGATCTTTCTGAAACTGAAACCGATTTAGGTAATTTTTATAACATGAGTTATTCATGACTGAAAAACTGGAACGCGCAATCAAGTATGATGAGTAATGAACAGAAGAGCCAGATTTTCTGAAACTCTTATAAAGCTTAGATTTTCGATTTTTAAGGGCTGTCAACTCTCGTGTCAACCACGCAGGATTGTTTTTCCCACTTGGCCTACCAGGAGGCTGCAATAAAAAATACTGATTGCCGTATCCAAGTCCTCAGAACCATAGAGGGGCGACCAGTCAACCAGTGCTAAGAGCCGAGTAAGTTTTACAAAATCGGTTTTCCGAAATTGATGTACCCGTCTTAATGGTTCAATACAATTGCGTACGGCACAGGCAGGCAAAGTGATCAACACCTCCAACGTCGGGTGGTATATGTCTTCGGGAGTGGATATGGGAAGGGATCTTGGCACAGATAGAGTGGATGGATCCGAAACAAATACCAAATCAAGCATTCTATCAAGAGAATTTATGTACCATTGATCTGACCCAATTACATTTCAAATAAACCATCCAGAAAATCAGTCTGCACCACGGGGGTCAACACGCTTGAGTCCGGACTCGAAATACAAGTAGGATCAGCAATATTAAAATCACCAAGAACTACAAGAATATCACGATCAGAAAGCATAGAAGAAATGAAAAGTATTGCTGACAAATGTTCATTGTAGACAGAGTTGTCAGATAAAGGTGGTATATAGAAACAAAAAATATATAAACCAACTCCATTAATATTTAGTTTAACAGCAACAAGTTCAACATCTATGCAACTACTTAATATTACTGTCTCAGAGGGTTAGTCAACATCAACAGCAATAAGCACCCCACCGCCACGGCGCAGGGTACGGTCCTTTCTATAGATGCAGAATCTGTTTGATAATATTTCAGAGTTAAGTATGTCTTGTCTTAACCATGTTTCCGTGAAGGCAACGACAAGAAAGGGAAAAGATTGGCTATTAAGATACAAAGTACTAAGTTTACTACAAAGTCCTCTAACATTCTGATAGCCCAATGAGAAGGAGTTTGTTTGTTTTTTGAACTATCAGAAGTACAAGGCCCAACCACCAAAGAGGGGGATACAATCGGAGACCGATTTTTCTTTTTATTTTAGTATATTCTTTCACCAGGATGTGTTCTGGCCAAACTTTTTTATTGCAAATAGCATTAAAATCTTGGTTTGAAACACTAATTTTAAAAGATGATGTGGTTTCACCATAAAATTATCCCATAGATCTAAAAATACAAAAAATATAAATAAACTATAACTCTAGAAAAAGAAAAAAAACTTTTAAGGAATAAAAACAATAACAATAAAAAAAAAAAGCTGTAAGCAATACAAACAAAAACAAAAAAAAACAAGTAAAAACGTTGCAGTCGGACGCAACCGACTGCGGAATACTTTGATACCAGTAAATGAACGGTTGATAAGGGGGAATGCATGGGCGAAGGGAGTGGGCCATGTGGTAAACATCGCCAGCTATCATGTTACCAAATTTGGTGACTTTAGCTCAAAAACTGTGGAAGATAACTTAACTCCCAAATTTAAAAGGTGGGCGGCAGAGGTAGGCGTGGCATCCAAATTTTTGAATCAAATGTTTTTAACTGTCACCATCTATATTCATAAAAAGTTTTGTGGCTCAAGCTCAAAAACTGTTAGAGATATAGCCGATTCCGATTTTTAAAGGCGGGTGGATTAGTTGGGCGTGGCATTCAAAATTTTGATGCACATCTTTGGTTGATGTTGCCTTCTATCTTTCTACCCAATTTACGGGCTCTAGCTTAAAAACTATAAGAGATATCGAAATTTCCGATTTTAAATAGTGGGCGGCAGAGGTGGGCGTGGCATCCTAATTTTTGATGCAGACCTTTTGTAGTTGTCACCATATATCTTCCAACCAAATTTGGTGGCTCTAGCACAAAAAATGTGAAAACTATAGGCGTTTCCAATTTCTTGGTGAAGGGGGGATGGGGGCGAAATCAGTGGGCGTGCCATCCAAGTTTTGATGGGGAACGTCAGTACCTATCTTGACACAAAATTTGGTGGCTCTAGCCCAAAAAATTTGAAAACTATAGGCGTTTCCAATTTCATGGAGAAGGGGGGATGGGGGCGGAATCAGGGGCGTGGCATCCAAAATTTTGATGCATATTTTTGGGGAACGTCAATATCTATCTTGACACAAAATTTGGTGGCTCTAGCCCAAAAAATGTGAAAACTATAGGCGTTTCCAATTTCATGGAGAAGGGGGGATGGGGGCGGAATCAGGGGGCGTGGCATCCAAAATTTTGATGCATAATTTTGGGGAACGTCAATATCTATCTTGCCACAAAATTTGATGCCTCTAGCCCAAAAAATGTGAAAACTATAGGCGTTTCCAATTTCAAGGAGCAGGGATGATGGGGGCGGAAGGAGTGGGCGTGGCATCCAAAATTTTGATGCAGTTTTTTCAGGGACATGACTAGCTATCTGCGTGCAAAATTTGGTAACTCTAGCTGTAAGAATGTGAGAAATATTTGGTTTTATCGGTTTTCAGTTATCGAATTTATCGATTTCCCAGCCTCCTAGTAGGCGTGGCAACCCAATCTTGACACTTTATCTGTACCGTCTATAGATAAACATAATTGCAAAGTTTCAAGTCTCTAGCTTTACGGGTGTCGAAAAAAGTTGCGTTCATACGGACGGACAGACGGACAGACGGACAGACAGACAGACGGACAGACAGACACCATGACGGACATTGCACAAAACCAATATACTATGAGACCTTCGGTATCAAAGTATAACAAGAAAAAACGTTGCAGTCGGACGCAACCGACTGCGGAATACTTTGATACCAGTAAAAGAACGGATGGTAAGGAGTCTGCTTGCAATGGAGTGGGCCGGGTGGTAATCATCGCCAGCTATCATGTTATCAAATTTGGTGACTTAAGCTCCAAAACTGTGGAAGATAACTTAACTCCCAAATTTAAAAGGTGGGCGGCTGAAAAATTTTGATGCAGATCTTTGGTAGATGTTGCCTTCTATCTTTCTACCGAATTTGGGGGCTCTAGCTTAAAAACTGTAAGAGATGTGGCGTGGCATCCTAATTTTTGATGCAGATCTTTTGTAGATGTCACCATATATCTTCCTACCAAAATTGGTGACTCTAGTTCAAAAAATGTGGAAGATACACGCATAACCGTTTTAGCAACGGCAGGGGGTGGGGGCGGAAGGTGTAAGAGTTTCATCCAAATTTTTGATGCATTTTTTTGGAAAACTTCACTACCTATCTTGACACTAAATTTGGTGGCTCTGGCGTGGTGGGCGTGACATCCAAAATTTTGATGCAGTTTTTTCAGGGACATGCCTAGCTATCTGCGTGCAAAAATTGGTATTTCTATCTGTAAGAATGTGAGAAATATTTGGTTTCATCGGTTTTTAGTTATCGAATTTATCGATTTCCCAGCCTCCTAGTGGGCGTGGCACCTCGATCTTAACACTTTATGTGAACCGTATATAGATAAACATAATTGCAAAGTTTCAAGTCTCTAGCTTTACGGGTGTCGAAAAAGTTGCGTTCATACGGACAGACGGACGGACGGACAGACACCATGACGGACATTGCACAAAACCAATATACAACAAGTAAAAACGTTGCAGTCGGACGCAACCGACTGCGAAATACTTTGATACCAGTAAATGAACGGCTTATAAGGGGGAATGCAGGGGCGAAGGGAGTGGGCCATGTGGTAAACATCGCCAGCTATCATGTTACCAAATTTGGTGACTTTTCCTCAAAAGCTGTGGAAGATAACTTAACTTCAAAATGTAAAAGGTGGGCGGCAGAGGTGGGCGCTGCATCCAAATTTTTGAATCAAATGTTTTTAGCTGTCACTATCTATCTGCCTACCAAGTTTGGTGGCTCTAGCTCAAAAACTGTTAGAGATATAGCCGATTCCGATTTTATAAGGCGGGTGGCTTAGGTGGGCGTGGCATCCAAAATTTTGATGCACATCTTTGGTAGATGCTGCCTTCTATCTTTCTACCCAATTTACGGGCTCTAGCTTAAAAACTATAAGAGATATCGAAATTTCCGATTTTAAATAGTGGGCGGCAGAGGTGGGCGTGGCATCCTAATTTTTGGTGCAGACCTTTTGTAGATGTCACCATATATCCTCCTACCAAATTCGGTGACTCTAGCTCGAAAAATGTGAAAACTATAGGCGTTTCCAATTTCAAGTAGAAGGGGGGGTTGGGATCGGAATCATGGGGCGTGGCATCCAAAACGTCAATATCTATCTTCACACAAAATTTGGTGGCTCTAGCCCAAAAAATGTGAAAACTATAGGCGTTTCCAATTTATTGGTGAAAGGGGGATGGGGGCGGAATCAGGGGGCGTAGCATCCAAAATTTTGATGCATTTTTTTGGGGAACTTCAATATGTATCTTGACACAAAATTTGATTTCTCTAGCCCAAAAAATGTAAAAACTATAGGCGTTTCCAATTTCAAGGAGCAGGGATGATGGGGGCGGAAGGAGTGGGCGTGGCATCCACAATTTTTATGCAGTTTTTTCAGGGACATGACTAGCTATCTGCGTGCAAAATTTGGTATTTCTAGCTGTAAGAATGTGAGAAATATTTGGTTTTATCGGTTTTCAGTTATCGAATTTATCGATTTCCCAGCCTCCTAGTAGGCGTGCCAACCCAATCTTGACACTTTATCTGTACCGTCTATAGATAAACATAATTGCAAAGTTTCAAGTCTCTAGCTTTACGGGTGTCGAAAAAAGTTGCGTTCATACGGACGGACAGACGGACAGACGGTCAGACGGACAGACGGACAGACAGACACCATGACGGACATTGCACAAAACCAATATACTATGAGACCTTCGGTATCAAAGTATAACAAGTTAAAACGTTGCAGTCGGAGGCAACCGACTGCGGAATACTTTGATACCAGTAAAAGAACGGTTGATAAGGGAGAATGCAGGGGCGAAGGGAGTGGGCCATGTGGTAAACATCGCCAGCTATCATGTTACCAAATTTGTTGACTTTAGCTCAAAAACTGTGGAAGATAACTTAACTCCCAAATTTAAAAGGTGGGCGGCAGAGGTAGGCGTGGCATCTTAATTTTTGAATCAAATGTTTTTAACTGTCACCATCTATATTCATAAAAAGTTTGGTGGCTCAAGCTCAAAAACTGTTAGAGATATAGCCGATTCCGATTTTATAAGGCTGGTGGCTTAGGTGGGCGTGGAATTCAAAATTTTGATGCACATCTTTGGTAGATGCTCCATTCTATCTTTCTATCCAATTTACGGGCTCTAGCTTAAAAACTATAAGAGATTTCGAAATTTCCGAAATTTCATGCAGATCTTTTGTAGATGTCACCATATATCTTCCTACCAAATTTGGTGACTCTAGTTAAAATAATGTGGAAGATACACGCAAAACCGTTTTAACATCGGCGGGTCGTGGGGGGCGGAAGGTGTGGGCGTGGCATCCAAAATTTTGATGCATTTCT
>JAECXO010000012.1:122500-301780 GCA_018152825.1 Scaptomyza hsui | reverse complement strand
AAACATCTGTTTTGTTTGTTTACTTTCTTGATATTTGCGAGTGGATTAAATTTGGAAACACTTTTCTATAAATAATCATGGAAAATGAAGCAGGTAGTGTTTATTTTGTGCTCGTGACGTGAGGTGTGATGTTTTAATATGTTTAATATGTCTTATATGTATATTTACAAGTGTTTAGAGCTTTCGTGATGTCACTGTGATATTGTCGGTAATTTGACAGCCTATGTGTGTATTTAATGCCACAGCAAAGTTGACAAGAAATTAAGTTATTTTAGGAACAGATTCGATTTGCTATAGTCGACGAGAACTTTTGGCATCATGCAAAGCTCGGGCAGTATATTGATGAGAGACAAGTTCGTACACCTGGAGGAAGAGATGAAGCAGCGGCAACATTTGCTGGGGATAATTTGATTGATCTTAAGCGGAAGCTTATTAGATTTATCTCGGAATTTAAAACTCGATGGACGCGTCCCCATAGAGTGGAAGAACAGTTTCTCAGAGTCATTCAAACTTGGCTAGATGGAATTATCCCCTTCGGGTACGAGCCGAATCGAGGCCGCAAAGAACTATCTTTTGATGAAAGCAGTAACAGATCAAAGCTTCGAAAAACAAAAGATTTGCGGGACAGTTATTCCCAGAGTATGCTAACTTGAGCAACCGAAGTAGGCAATAGATAGACTGTTGTAAGATCGCAATGCGCGGACAATCAAATGTAAAAGAAGAAGCACTAGCTGTCTTGGTCGAGGCTCGATTGTCTCGATTTCAATGTATTGTTCGAAATTCGGCGCCAGAGAGATTCCCCTCTTACTATGCTGTTCAATCAGCGAAAAGGATTGCTATCCACCAAGAGAGCATTCGTGTTAGTGAGACAGTGGCAGAAGTGAGCCTTCAAGCTCTTCTGAATCATACCGCGCAGCGCCTTGTGCTTTTAAAAAGTAGCGAGATCGAGCTGTTGGAGCTTAAGCCAGAGAAAACAGATTTGTCTTTCACAAAGTGGGGTTTCGATGGAAGCTCAGGACACAGTTCCCTATAAGCAGGCGTTTCATGGCTCAGATACCAAAGATTCCTCGGTTTTATTACATCCATTGTGCCAATTATTATGAGATGTTAGACGTGGTTATTTGGCAGAACCCTCGACCCGGCTCTACATGGTTTTGTCGACCTTTAAAATTTGAATTTATAAAGGAAACACCCAGTGTTTTACTGGCAGAAAATTATAGAGTCGAGAATGAAATTCAGCGACTTATTAATACTGTGATACAAGTTGAAGGCGCTGAAGTTGGGAAGTTAGCCATCAGTTAATTCTTTCAATGATTGACGGAAAAGCTTGTAATGCATTGACGAGGACCTCCTATCACCCTTACCGAAGTGAAAAGAGGAAATCAAAGAGCTTCGCAATGGCAAGGCTCCGGGGCGAGAACCGGTTTGATAATCGCTCTATCAAGCTGCTCCCTCGCAGAGCTTTGTTATTCCTCGTTTTGATCTTCAACTCCGCTCTTCGACTCGGACATTTCCAGGCGCCTGGAAGAAGGCCAACATCATCATGCTACGATAAAAGTGGAAACCAGCAGATGAGCTTGATTCGTACCGTCCGATAAGCCTCCTGCCAGCTTTTGGCAAAATATTGGAGAGGTGCATTCTAAGAAGGATCCCTTGAAACCAGGGCGATTAAAAAGGCAATCTCAAAATTTCAATTTGGATTTAGGCTCCAGGCACGGCACGCCCGAGCAGCTGCACCGAGTTGTTAACTTTGTTCTGGAGGGATTCCACGAAAGGAGTACGTCGTTGGAGCTTATCTGGACCTCCAGCAGGCATTTGACAGAGTGTGGCATGCAGGACTCCTGCATAAACTTAAAGAGCTACTCAACCCACAGCTCTATCTCATTGTCAGAAGCTTCCTTCATGAGCGATCTTTTAAAGTTGTTCAGGACGGGGTTTCCTCTCAACCAAAGACAGTCCGAGCTGGTAAACCCCAGGGTAGCGTGTTAGGGCCAACCCTCTACAGCCTGTATACGCACGACATGCCTTCAGCTGACAACATGCCGAACAATTTACTTGTTGCCACCTTTGCAGACGACACTGCGGTTCTGGCCAGAGACAAATGCGTCTACACTGCTACAGATCTCTCCAGATTTATCCTAAAAAATTTGAGAACTGGGCCTGTAGATGGAACATTGCCATTGTATCTGTCACATACAGTCTCAGGAAGCAAACCTCTCCGGGGTATTCTTATGCTGACCAAGTATTAGACCAGAAAGATGCCCACAAATATCTTGGAGTCACTCTGGATAAACGTCTAAATTTTCAACGCCATATAACGGACACTGTTAAACGTCTCAAGAATAAGCCGAGCAGTATAGCTTGGCTTCTTAACGCCAAAAATAAACTTTCGATCTCCAACAAGACGCTCATTTATAAAGTAATTCTGGCACCCATTTGGAGATATGGCATTCAGGTATACGGCATAGCGGCAAAGTCGAACCTCAGTAAAATAAGAGTAGCCCAGTCCCAAATTTTGCGAAGAATCTCTGGTGCGGCATGGTACATACGCAACAGCGACATAGACAAAGAACTCCATGCACCGAGGATCGGAGACGTGATTAACCGCCAAGCTACTGGTTACTTGCACAAGCTCGCACATCACCCTAATCAGCTGGTGCGAAGGCTCCTAGGACGGAGACGTACCAGCGGAGTAATGATGAGTAGGAGACTTAAGAAAACTCACCCATCCGACCTGTCCCATAGAACCCTTTAATCTTCCCCTTTTCCCACTCTATCACCCTATAATTTAGGATTAAGTATGTACACCCAGAAAAAAAATTCGTTCTAAATGTACCAAATCATTACCATTTGGTCATGAAAGGCTGCTATGAACGTTTTTCTTAATTCATGAACGCCGGTCATGTTTTATAAACGAATTTTTAAGAACGCTGTTCTGTTTTTTATGAACGTCTTGGTCATAATTCGTTCCTAAATTAAGAACATTTCGTCCTTAATTTATGAACGATTTGTGCTTAATTTAAGAACATTTCGTTAATTTATGAACGATTTGTTCTTAATCTATGAACGATTTGTTCTTAATCTAAGAACGATATGTTCTTAAATTAAGAACAATTTCGTTCCTAATTTATGAACAATTCGTTCTTATTTTAAGCACATTTCGTTCTTAATATATGAACAATTTGTTCTTAATTTAAGAACATGTCGTTCTTAATTTATGAACAATTGGTTCTTAAATTAATTAAATTTTGTTAACAAAGTAAAACAATTGAGCGTATTGATTATTTTTTATATTTTTATTTATTTATCATTTATATTTTGTTCTAAAGAATGTTTTCCCATTATTCATTGGGTATAAATGGATGGGTAGGCTTATAAAATCATTAATGTTCTTACAACTAAATTGTGTATACAAGCTTAACGTCTCATACGCCTGGAGATGAACATTAAATTCCTTAATATTTAAAGAGTTACATATGACATTTATATTGTTTTCATTGATAACAAACATTTTGATCTTATAAATTTCAATACTTGTGGTAGTCTTATACACTAAATAATTATTACTTTTATACTTAGTTTCCTTAAAACATAATTCGTAGCAAAAAACACAATTTTGTAAATTAATAGTTGTATTTTCCTTAATATAAATATAAACAGCGTGATCATTAGACAAATAAGTCGTTTTAAAACATTTATAAATTGGATTCAACCCTTGTTCTTTTAGTTTTAGTGCCAAATAAAAATTAAAATAATGTATGCACGTTTTACAATATTTTTAATTCTTACCAAGTCTGGTGCTCAGGCATCTGTTGACTTTGACCAAGCTTTAAAAAATTGGCCGCTCTCCAGTTCCTTGATGTCATTTTGTCGTAAGGTAAACGTTTTTCTCCAACTGTCGCACACACTGCTCCAGCTTGAGCTCTCCCTGTTAAGAGCTGCCTTTGTTGCCGTGGCGATTTCAATGTCAATTTCGTGCAATGGATTTTGATTGCTTGCGATGAAGGAGTTTTTATCCTCGCCGTCACTGCGGAACGTCAGCTTGCGTTTTTTGCAAGTGTAATTTTTATACTTGGTAAAAAGTCTGCCCCCAACATTGTTTTTACCCTTTCGAGGAATATAATAGTAATCCTGTAAATACAAAATATTTTAAGTTGACATAGTCTCACATTTTAATGATTTCTTAATTACCTTCATTCCAATTTCCTTTGGAAAAACTGAGCAAATTTGTTCAAATAATACATCAAAATCAACGGGCCTAAGCGTTTTCTTCTTAAACTGGAGATCTTCTAAAATGATGTTGTAAGGACGTTTCTTGGCCGAGGTCGGCGTCTCAGTCGCGTCCAGAGTCTTTCACAGATTATTTATAAAGTGCTGGGACCCTGGAGTGAGCCGCACCGGAGTCGGACACCAAGACGCAGACATATATGGGTCGGAGGGGTAGTACCGCCGCTCGGTTCGACACCTTCAGAGTGGACTAAGGGAAAGGCTGAGGGTCCAGGGTGATAACCCGGAAGACTCATCAGCTCCTTTCCTCAGACCACCCTTCGGCGTCGACCCGGCGTAAAGCCAGTCTTCGGGATACGAAGGAACGGGAACCAGTACTCATCTGGCTCGGCTAGGGTAAGACCCGGAAGCCTTGCCAGCTGACCACCCGGTCCCGCCCACCTCGTTTTGCTCACCGGCCGCGCCATCGACGCGTGCAGGTGGCCTAGGTGGCGGCCCGGGGCGCACAGGGTAAGACCCGGAATGCGTCCCAAACTACTCCACCCAGGCCCGCTACACTTGCAACGCGCGGGTATTACCCGGTTGTCGCTACACACGGATCGGACCAAGAGGCAGACATCGCAGAATCCAGAGTAAAACTCGGAGGATTCGCTTTTCTGCCCCTCATGCCCGTCCCATGTGGGCCGTATGGTGAGGCTACCCGAAGACAGAGGCTTCGACTACCCGCTGAAAGGGAAAAGAAAGGGTATAGTGGAGTGACAACAAAGAAAATACACACAAATATATAAGTTCTAATGGTTTTATTCCATGTGTGTGCGTGTGTGTGGCGTCCAAAGTGTGTGTGCGGGTAGCGTGGGTGTGTAGTGTGTGTGTGTGGTGCTTGCACTTTGCACTCGCGCTTTACTCGCACTTTTGCCTCCTGTTTTTACTCCTGTTGTGGTTGCTTCCGAGTTGTTGTTGTTGTTGTTGTTGTTGTTGTTGTTGCTGTAGGCTGCTGTGGTTGTTTGCTGCTGTTGTCATTGTTACTGTTGCCCCTGCTATGGCATTTCGCTGCTGATGTAGTTGCTGTTGTTGTTGCAGGGTGCTGCGCTGTCCGTTGCTGTTGGTAGCTGCTGCTGGCGTTGCTGTGTCTGTTGCTGTTGTTGTTGCCAAGGCTGGCGCTGCGGTGTCCGTTGCTGTTGTTGCCAATGCTGGGGCTGTTGTTGTTGCCGATGCTGCTGTGGCCGTTGCCGTGGTAGCCGTTGCCGATGCCTTGCGTTGCAGTCGCATGCGTACCCGCCGGCGCGTAAAACTCGACTCTTTCGCGGCGCGTCGAAAACCTTCTTCCTCGTCTTCTCAGGTTTTGCCAAATCATGCAGCCGGTCGGCATAGTGTTGGGAAATGTCAACACCCGCGAGTAAAAAGTGCGTCGTTTGGCTCCCTTTGCGCAACGATCGAGCTTTTGTCGTGGAGGCGCTCTCGCAACTGCGCAACACTACTGAGCGCGCCTCACGACGTAAAGCTGGCAGCTTTTGTGCGGTAGCAGAATGCTACCTCACACCCTCCTCTTACTTCGGGGGGCGGTGACGGATGGTGTCCTTGCCGGCCGATCGTTGCTGTCGTTGCGGGCTACCGTGGTCGTCGCTGGCTGCTGTAGTACCGTGAGTACCCTGTACCGTGATCGTGGCTTGCGATGATGGCGCTGCTGTTCGCTGCTGTCGCTTCTGCTCCCGCTGTTGTCTCTGCCGTTGTTGCCGTTGTAAATGCTGGCGCTAATGACGTCGTTGCCTCTTCTGTTCTGCTTCTTCTGTTGTTGTTGTGGTCGATGCTTGGTGCTACGCTGTCCGTTGCGGTTGTTGATGCTGTGATTGCTGTTGCTGATGCTGGTGATTATTATTGCTGATGCTGGCGCTACTGGGGCTGCTGCTATGGCTGCTGTTGCTGATGCTGGCGCTACTGGGGCTGCTGCTATGGCTGCTGTTGCTGATGCTGGCGCTACTGGGGCTGCTGCTATGGCTGCTGTTGCTGGCGCTGCTTCTGCTACTGTTGCTTGATGCTGTGATCGCTGTCGCTGATGCTGGCGCTTCTGTGGCCGCTGCTATGGTTGCTGTTGTTGATGCTGGCGCTACTGGGGCTGCTGCTATGGCTGCTATTGCTGATGCTGGCGCTGCTTCTGCTACTGTTGCTTGATGCTGATGCTGTGATCGCTGTCGCTGATGCTGGCGCTACTGTGGCCGCTGCTATGGTTGCTGTTGCTGCTGTGGCCGATGCTGGTGCGGTGACTGCTGTGGTCGTTGCTTATGGCCGCGGCTGTTGCTTCTGTTCTCGCTGCTGTTGTCGTCCAACTGCTACCGCCTGTGATCGCCCGTTGCCCGACTCGAAGGTCACTTCGCGAATGGAGAGAGCCGCGTTCGTCTCGCCAGTGCTCGGGTCTTCCTTCGGGGATTCCCTGCCGTCTCGGAGGTCACTTCGCGACTGGGGACCTCGTTCGTCTCGCCAGTGCTCGGGTCTTCCTCCTGTGAGGTGGCTGTCGGGGGCGGTGCTGTGTTCTCTTCGGTGGCTGGAGCTAGACTACCCTTTTCTGGTGCTAGCAGCCGGCCTTATATGCAGAACCGGCTGCTCTGCTAGCACCAGCAGCGGCGTTCTGCCTGCATCGGCAGAGAGGGTCTCGTTGGCAGCGCGGCGACGCAGCCTTCTGCCGCCGGATGCCTTCGATGTTGTGGAACATGGGGAAAGGGTTGTGGATCAGGGCGTAGGGAGATTTTGGGGACTAGTGTACTTTCTACAAAACAACAAAAAAAAACGTAAGGACATAGAAAGGACAATAACAGACAAAACACTGCGCAATGGTGTCGTTCCCGGACCCCCCCTTTCTGTACAACCGTTGTACTAGTGGTTCTTTAGGCCACAAAAAGGGGAGGGGCTCCTTCTCAACAAGTCTTCCAGTGTCCCTGCTCGGGCGCCATCTGTAAGGACGTTTCTTGGCCGAGGTCGGCGTCTCAGTCGCGTCCAGAGTCTTTCACAGATTATTTATAAAGTGCTGGGACCCTGGAGTGAGCCGCACCGGAGTCGGACACCAAGACGCAGACATATATGGGTCGGAGGGGTAGTACCGCCGCTCGGTTCGACACCTTCAGAGTGGACTAAGGGAAAGGCTGAGGGTCCAGGGTGATAACCCGGAAGACTCATCAGCTCCTTTCCTCAGACCACCCTTCGGCGTCGACCCGGCGTAAAGCCAGTCTTCGGGATACGAAGGAACGGGAACCAAGTACTCATCTGGCTCGGCTAGGGTAAGACCCGGAAGCCTTGCCAGCTGACCACCCGGTCCCGCCCACCTCGTTTTGCTCACCGGCCGCGCCATCGGACGCGTGCAGGTGGCCTAGGTGGCGGCCCGGGGCGCACAGGGTAAGACCCGGAATGCGTCCCAAACTACTCCACCCAGGCCCGCTACACTTGCAACGCGCGGGTATTACCCGGTTGTCGCTACACACGGATCGGACCAAGAGGCAGACATCGCAGAATCCAGAGTAAAACTCGGAGGATTCGCTTTTCTGCCCCTCATGCCCGTCCCATGTGGGCCGTATGGTGAGGCTACCCGAAGACAGAGGCTTCGACTACCCGCTGAAAGGGAAAAGAAAGGGTATAGTGGAGTGACAACAAAGAAAATACACACAAATATATAAGTTCTAATGGTTTTATTCCATGTGTGTGCGTGTGTGTGGCGTCCAAAGTGTGTGTGCGGGTAGCGTGGGTGTGTAGTGTGTGTGTGTGGTGCTTGCACTTTGCACTCGCGCTTTACTCGCACTTTTGCCTCCTGTTTTTACTCCTGTTGTGGTTGCTTCCGAGTTGTTGTTGTTGTTGTTGTTGTTGTTGTTGTGCTGTAGGCTGCTGTGGTTGTTTGCTGCTGTTGTCATTGTTACTGTTGCCCCTGCTATGGCATTTCGCTGCTGATGTAGTTGCTGTTGTTGTTGCAGGGTGCTGCGCTGTCCGTTGCTGTTGGTAGCTGCTGCTGGCGTTGCTGTGTCTGTTGCTGTTGTTGTTGCCAAGGCTGGCGCTGCGGTGTCCGTTGCTGTTGTTGCCAATGCTGGGGCTGTTGTTGTTGTTGCCGATGCTGCTGTGGCCGTTGCCGTGGTAGCCGTTGCCGATGCCTTGCGTTGCAGTCGCATGCGTACCCGCCGGCGCGTAAACTCGACTCTTTCGCGGCGCGTCGAAAACCTTCTTCCTCGTCTTCTCAGGTTTTGCCAAATCATGCAGCCGGTCGGCATAGTGTTGGGAAATGTCAACACCCGCGAGTAAAAAGTGCGTCGTTTGGCTCCCTTTGCGCAACGATCGAGCTTTTGTCGTGGAGGCGCTCTCGCAACTGCGCAACACTACTGAGCGCGCCTCACGACGTAAAGCTGGCAGCTTTTGTGCGGTAGCAGAATGCTACCTCACAATGTCGATTAAAATGTTCCTGTTGTCGCACGATAATTGCTCATTATTCTTGGCTAATTGTAATTGAAAGCCCCTTCTGAGATTCCAAGAGTAAGTCTTTCATGTTCTGAAAAAGTATTAAAAAATTGTTATTAATTTTATGTGTTCTTAATCTTCATATACTGCAGAAAAGAAGTTATGAGCAAACAAATTTTACCTTGCCAAGTAAATTACTACACGAATTTGTAGTGGATGGAGTCGCGCACTCATCAATTTTTTCCAGCCAGCTTTCGACCTTCTCCAACACTGTAACTGTGTTGTCATCAATTCCAAACTAAATAAAATTAAAAAGTCAGTTTTATAACTATTAAGTATTCATGGTTCAGCTTACCTTAGCCTTTCTCCAATGTAACAATTTAATCCGAAATTCAGTTCGGAGCCCTAAGGGTGGAATCGCTTCGCGGAGGTCCGCCCTGTCTAAATGTTTCAGGCTGTTGTAGGTAACTTGAGCATCTATTGAACATAATAGAATGAATATACATAAATTTAGAAATTGTAAGCAATATTATTTTATGATTAATATTATAAATTTAATTTAATAAAAATAAATAGGTAAATAAAAAAATATATGTACAATATACTGTAGAATACCTTATTTTTATGCATGTATGTACAAAAAAGGTATTCCAAAGAAAATATATATATATATATATACATATATATATAATATACGTGTGTTTTTCCTTTGAATACCTTCCTTGTACATGTATACATACAAAATAAGGTATTCTACGTATATTGTACATATATTCTTTTATTTACTTATTTATTTTTATTAAATTAAATTTTTAAGATTAATCATGAAATAATATTATTTATGTTGGCGTTAAAACACCAGCACATTTTTTCGCAGCCGTTTGTATGAAATTAGCGTGACTACATACATGCATACATATGTACACCCATATATACAATAGCGCGCATAGATAAAAAAAAAAAAAAGACAACGACGTGAAAAAATAATGCACACAAACACTTTTAATATTACTTGCATAAATTTATATGCATACGAATATGACTCGAAATCGGACAAACTTAATTCATTAATATTATTTCGAATTTATGTAAATATGTATATTGTACTGAAAAAATCGTCCACGGCTTAACATGTCTGTGCACGCAACATACATACATATTCTTTTTCACGGTGGCGTCTTTGATTTTTTGTCTAAGCGCATGTTACTGCATGTACAGTATTTTGTTGTAATTAAAATTGTCAATTGCTTATTATTTAATTTATGCTTTAAAGTACTCATTTGTACTAGACCCCAAGAAAAATTATTTAGCAAGAACGAAAATTTATTTTTACATCCAGCAAAACTCACAAAGTAACATGCGCTTAGACAAAAACCAAAGACGCCTACGTGACGACAATGCGTTCATACAAGCATACATGCATACATACATACATATATTTGTACATGCTCGCTTGTGCGTTACTGTAATTTCTCAGTATATGCATAAATATGTATGTTTGCATATGAAAGTGTATATATGTACACATATTATCAAAACATAAAATCGAACCGGCTAAAATTGATTTACACTGATTGAATGCATTGTTGTTAATGTTTGTGTATGTTAATGCACGCGATGTTACAGGCACTTATGTATATGTATGTATTTATATCACATTGCCAGACAACTGACAAACTTATGTACATATGTATGTAATTGTGTATGTGGGCAGCAAAACTTAAGCGACGCGCGTGTAGTCAAAAAAGAGACACATTTATATGCATACATACAATTTGCGTATTTTCTGCACACAAATGTATGTATGTATGTACATACATATGTTCAAACATTAACTTAGAAAAAAAAAACACTTTCATAATTATTCATATTATATTTGTATAATTATATTACTCACCTGTTAAATACGGTAGCACACCCGGCATCCCGAAGCTGTCCAGCAGCAGAGCGATGTTTTCATCATCGTCGTTGTCCATTTCGTTTTTGTTTTTTTTTCAAGTATTTAACTTTTCACTTTTTTAACTCTGCACTCATTGAACGCACAACTTTGACTGCGGAGTCAAATAGCAAAATGCACACATACGATCATCGGCTTATGTTTACCGTTTGTGCATCAGCTTCGCTTAATACAGTTACATGTATTTGCGTTCTTACTTTATTAACATCGTTCTTAATTTGATACAAATCTACCAAATCCGTTCTATTTGTACCAAATCAAGAACATTTCATTACCAGCGTTCTTGAATCAAGAACGAAAATTTATGAACGGTGCCGGTAAAAATCATGACCCAATGGTTATGATTTTAGAACGGATTTTTTTTCTGAGTGTACATATGTATATATTCTTTTGAAATTAACATTACACTGTAGTAAATGGTATTATTAATAGTAACAGTAAACTACAAAATGAATAAAGATATATATTGTTATGTTTAAAAAAAAAAAAAAAAAAGAGAAAAAAAAAAATTGACGGAGACGACATCAACATGTAAGTGTTACATTTGCGGAGCAACAAGCAAACAATTTAATAACATTGATGAAATGTTATTAAAAGAAGTTAAAGCAGAGAATTTAAAATTTGGGCTTTCAACTTTACATGGATGGATTCGGTTTTTTGAATGCCTTCTGCATTTGTCCTAAAAATTGCCTATAAGAAGGTGGCAAGCCAGATCGGTGGTGGACAAAGAAATTGTTGCCAAGACAAAAAATCGAATTCAGAACGAATTCAAGGAAAAACTAGGCTTACTTATTGATCTCCCGAAACCTGGATTTGGCAGTAGTAATGATGGTAACACTGCAAGGCGATTTTTTCAAAATGCAGAATTGTCTGCAGAGATAACAAAGATAGACATCGGTTTGCTTGAAAGAATGCACACTATATTAATAGTAGCTTCATGCAACCATGATATTAATGTGGACAAATTTAAAAATTAAGCCTTAGAGACTGCTAGGCATTTCGTAAATTTGTACCCTTGGTATAATATGTCTCCAACTTTACATACATTTTTTATTCATGGCCCGGAAATATTTAAGTATGCATTGCTCCCAATTGGCCAATTAACCGAGGAGGCCCAGGAAGCACGAAACAAAGATTTTAAGTTTTACCGACAACATTTTTCGAGAAAGTGCAGTCGGGAAAAGTGCAACCTCGATGTTCTGAATAGAATGTTAATTACCTCGGATCCTTTAGTATCGAGGCATTACAAGAGTCAGGAAAAAAAAATAAATCAAATGCCAAAATCGGCTTTAGATTTATTACAAAATGTACCTGAGGTTAAAGAGGAATACTCTAATTTAAGCGATTTTTTGGAAAGTAGCGATGAGGAATAACGAAAAAGAAGTCTAAAAAGTTTTGAAAACTTAACCAGATTATTCCTACGAAAACTATATACTCTTCCGATTGTAAAGAAAAATATTGTTGAATTAAGAATTTTTACAAAATAAATGAACATTCCACTAAATATTTGTAACTTTTAAGTTTTTTGGTAATACTTTAATTCTCTTAAAAAGATGTCATCAAAATATTTTTCCTATAGGGCTCCGCTGAATTATGGCGCGATTTTGACTTTTTCGCCCCACTATGCGCCGGTCAGAAGAATTGAGAGTTTGTAAGACACTGGATGAATTGCATGCACGACTTGTTGAAGAAGGATTTTTAATTTCGAGAACGTCTACATACCGTAGGCTAATTCCAAAGTTTTCGAAATCTTTAGATGGCAAGCGTCATGTCACAACTGTACCTGTGAGACTGTGTCGAGCCCAAACAGATAGACACCAAGATCACGCCGATCAATATTTCTGCAAGGCAACTGTCAACAGTCTCGAGGAACTTGCATCTGTACTTGGGTCTGAACAGGTAGCTTTTATCTCTCAAGATGATAAAGCAAAAGTACAATTTGGATGGGCTGTTTGTTTTTACTAATGCACCCGGTCGATCAGCTTACAACCGAGTTGAGCAAAGGAAGGCACCCTTGAGTCGATAGCTAGCCACTTTTGTTCTCCCTTATGAACACTACGGGTCCCATTTCGATTCTCAAGGGGAAAACCATCAGTAATGATCTAGAACTGAAAAACTTTTATACTAAAAAACTATATTTAGATATATTATAACTGCTAAAATATTAAATCTTTTATTTTATTTACAATTCATTTTATGTTATTCTTCACTGGAAACATTAGCTAAGATATGGTCCCAGGTAGTTATCGACGGTCACAACGTGATAGCAGAATATGTACTTCCTGGAGAAACCCTTCCAGAGACTGCAAAAGTTTCTGACATTTGGAATGGGAATCACGTTCGTGAGAGCCAATATTTTCTTCCGATTGTTAAGTGCGATGATGACTCCTGCTGTTCTCCACGCCGAGGTGCACTGAAAAACACTTTGCATCAAAGATTTTTGCCGGCACCTTTCCAGATGTCACAAAACTTATTTCGGATCCCAAGACCAGATGAAGAAAGATTGGAAATGTTTCCATCATTGCTTGTGAGGCAGTGTTTAACACTACGCCCCAAACTTTCAAAGGGTGGAGAAATACCCAATGATACATATTGTCCAACTTTAAAAGACGAGATCACCGGAAGGACGAGCTCAATTTGTATACTTTATTTTGCTTCAAAAGTATCTATGAACAGCCGACGGAAAATGGGGCATGGTAATGCGGTGGATAACGTATCTCGCGTGCAACCTTTGCGAATTCTCTCCAGGACACCAAAGGAAGCATTGTGTATCTTTGAGGAAAGCGTGGAGTGGATAGACTCGGCCGTCGGCTGTCAATGAAAAGACGATAATCATGTCTGAGGAAGCTTCCGATGCTAACGCTCCCATGATATGCTATGTTTCTGAGTGGATAAATGCTGGAACCGTGTTCGTTAATAATGAGAAGGTAGAAAAATTAATTTAATTTAAAAAAAAGTTCCAATAAAATCTCAAAAGCAAAATAAAACAAGTAAAAACGATTAAGTAGAAATTAAGCAGAATCAGAGGGCGTGGCATCCAAAATTTTTATGCATTTTTTTTGGGGAACTTCAGTACCTATTTTGATACAAAATTTGGTGGCTCTAGCCCAACATATGTGAAAACTATAGTCATTTTCAATTTCAAGGAGCAGGGAGGATGGGGGCGGAAGGAGCGGGCGTGGCATCCAAAACTTTGATTCATTTTTTTGGGTTACGTCAATATCTATCTTGACACAAAATTTGGTGGCTCTAGCCCAAAAAATTTGAAATCTATAGGTGTTTCCAATTTCAAGGAGCAGGGAGGATGGGGGCGGAAGGAGTGGGCGTGGCATCCAAAATTTTGATGCAGTTTTTACAGGGACGTGATTAGCTACCTCTGTGCAACATTTGATAACTATAGCTGCAGGAATGTGAGAAATATGTGGTTTTATCGGTTTTCAGTAATCGATTTTATCGATTTCCCAGCCTCCTAGTAGGCGTGGCAACCCAATCTTGACACTTTATCTGTCTCGCCTATAGACAAACATAATTGCAAAGTTTCAAGTCTCTAGCTTTACGGGTGTCGAGAAAAGTTGCGTTCATACAGACGGACGGACGGACAGACACCATGACGGACATTGCACAAATCCAATATACTATGAGACTTTCGGTATCAAAGTATAAACATCATGTTGAGGTATATTGCATTTATCTTGTTATTTAAACAGAGTTCAAATGAATTCGAACTACCCTTCCTTGCTAGGGTAGCAGCAAGCGATTGAATCAAAAGACTAAAATTTGCTTAACTCAACTTCTACGACACAACAAGAGAAATGAATTTAGGCCCTCGGTGGGCAGCCCTTGGCTCTTGCTCCTCCGAGTGCTCTGACCGTTACTTTGGCTGGATCGCGATTTTCGGCGCCACAACAACAACAAAATAAAACTAAACAACAAACACACAGCAAATACACGAGTTTCGTCTACGAAAAGTATATATACGGGGGTGTGCCAGAAATCTCTGGAGATTTTGGCTCGAGCTGGTTTTCAAATCTCTAAAAAAATACCGTGGTGTGCCAGAAGTTAGGGAGATTTCATTTTAAAAAAATGTTTCGGAGCAAATACGTAAAACGAAAATGGCCAAAAAGAGTTGCTACCTTTCAAAAATGAAAATTGCCTAAAATGTATTCGCTATTTTTGTCATTGTTTTCAAGGTTGGCCTCATGGCATTAGTGTTATATTTAATAAATGGTTAAATAAAAATATGTTAGATTTTATCTCTTGTAGCTCTTATACAAAACAAATATTTAATATTCTGCCCGCCAAGTAACTGATGTTGCTTGACAAACACCGCCACCTCACCACCGTTGCCACCTCAAGAAAAAAAGGTTTGCTGCAATAACTTAAATTTACAACTAACTGTACACTGCTCAACCATGCAATTTTGTTACCTTAAAGTACGATTTTCTTATGTTTATTTGCCACAAAAAAGTGTCTTTAAAATTTATCTATTAAAGACTCCGAATAATAGTTATTGTTAACCAAACAATGTGGCAGCTCCTTTGTTAGGGACGGTTTTGCACGCTTACACAGAACGGCAAATAGTCTTAGAGATTTGTTAAAGATTTATTAATATCGAAAATCATGAATTAACAAAATGTATTAAATTCAAATGTATTTGCAATATGCTACTAAGCTTAAAATTACCTTTCGAAAAAGTAACAGTTGTTATGCATTAGACAATTAATATTGCTTAAATTAACCAAATCTCGGGCCAAATTTGTTGAGGTTTCAAAATCATCTCGAACTTGGCTCTGGCACACCTAAAACCAGCTCGAGGTTGGTTTTAGGTTGGAATCGGGTTGGTTTTGATGGCTGGCACACCCCTGATAAAGTGTTAATTTTCGTTTGATTAACGACTTTTGTGCACTGGTTTTGGTGTGTTTTGATTTTTACTACATGATATGCGTAGGACTTGCAATTTTTATACTTTGATACCGAAGGTCTCATAGTATATTGGTTTTGTGGTCCGTCTGTCCGTATGAACGCAACTTTTTTTCGACACCCGTGAAGCTAGAGACTTGAAACTTTGCAATTATGTTTGTCTACAGAAGAGACAGATAAAGTATCAAGATTGGGTTGCCTCGCCCACTAGGAGACTCGATAACGGAAAACCGATAAAACCAAATATTTCTCACATTCTTACAGCTAGAGTTATTTTTTGCAATCAAAATTTTGGATGCCACGCCCCCTGATTCCGCCCCCATCCCCTCTTCACCAAGAAATTGGAAACGTCTATAGTTTTCACATTTTTTGGGCTAGAGCCACCAAATTTTGAGTCAAGATAGATATTGACGTTCCCCAAAAAAATGAATCAAAATTTTGGATGCCACGCCCCCTGATTCCGCCCCCATCCCCACTTCTACTTCAAACGCCTATAGTTTTCACATTTTTCGAGCTAGAGTCACCAAATTTGGTAGGAGGATATACGGTGACATCTACAAAAGGTCTGCATCAAAAATTAGGATGCCACGCCCACTTCTGCCGCCCACCATTTAAAATCGGAAATTTCGATATCTCTTATAGTTCTTAAGCTAAAACCCCTAAATTCGGTAGAAAGATAGAAGTCAACATCTACCAAAGATCTGCATCAAAATTTTGGATGCCACGCCTACCTAAGCCACCCGCCTTATAAAATCGGGAACGGCTATATCTTTAACAGATTTTGAGCTAGAGCCACCAAACTTGGTAGGAAGATAAATGGTGACAGTTAAAAACATTTGATTCAAAAATTTGGATGCCACGCCTACCTCTGCCACCCACCTTTTAAATTTGGAAGTTAAGTTATCTTCCACAGTTTTTGAGCTTAAGTCAGCAAATTTGGTAACATGATAGCTGGCGATGTTTGCCACATGGCCCACTCCCTTCGCCACTGCATTCCCCCTTATCAACCGTTCTTTTACTGGTATCAAAGTATTCCGCAGTCGGTTGCGTCCGACTGCAACGTTTTTACTTGTTTTCACTTGTTTTTTGTATACCCATACAACCCCGAACCCATACAACGGGTAAAAGGGGTATAATGGTTTTGTGCAAAAGTATGTAACAGGCAGAAGGAAGCATCTTCGAACCTATAAAGTATATATATTCTTGATCAGCATCAACAGCCGAGTAGCCATTTCCGTTCATCCGTTTGTCCTTCTGTGTGTATGAACGCGTCGATCTCAGAGACTATAAGAGCTAGAGACTTCTGATTTTGAACATAAGCTCATCTAATACCCCCGATTCCACTAGATCCGGATGCACGGATGTAATTGGAACTCGGTAAAGTAGCATTTGTTTGAGTTAGATTCCGATGTAGTAAATCTTAATCATATTCAATTTCGCTCAGCTGGAATCGACATCTCCCAGTTGATAAATTATTTACGGACTTTGGCTGTTACGAAGATCCTCATCTTTCGTTAACAGAGGAGCTTAACAGCGCTGTAGCCAACAAAAATACCAAATTTCTTATTGAGTATAACAGAAAACCAAACAGCTGTCAGCGGATTTTTCTTAAAACTTTTTCTGCTAAAACAACCTGCATTACCGACTTCGCTGTTATGATAAGTGAAGCCTAGTGGAATCGGGGTTTAAGTCCTAGGCAGTACAAGTTTGCGATAGCTATTTCCGTTTCCGATATACACATGTGATCGATAACATAAAATCTTGAATATCAAAAATGTGAAAGACGTTTTGGAAGCTTGATACAAAATAATGAAAATATGTGAAAGTTTCATCGAAATGGGTTGAAAAACACCAGAGATATCGAAATGGGTTGAAAATCCCCAGAGATATCATACCTTCGGTATTAGATGCTTACGTAAATATTACGGGCACAGACAATCAAAATAAACAGAAAACTACACACACACACACGCGTGCAGACACACAACCACCTTGCGATTGACCATCAACTTTGTTTTTGTACAAAATGATGTTTTTTTATACTTTGATACCGAAGGTCTAATAGTATATTGGTTTTGTGCAATGTCCGTCATGGTGTCTGTGTGTCCGTCTGTCCGTCCGTCCGTCTGTATGAACGCAACTTTTTTCGACACCCGTAAAGCTAGAGACTTGAAACTTTGCAATTATGTTTGTCTATAGCCGGGTCAGATAAAGTGTCAAGATTGGAGTGCCACGCCTACTAGGAGGCTGGCAAATCGATAGAATCGATAACTGAAAACCGATAAAACCAAATATTTCTCACATTCCTGCAGCTAGAGTTACCAAATTTTGCACGCAGATACCTAGTCACGTCCCTCAAAAAACTGCATCAAAATTTTGGGTGCCACGCCCACGCCTTCCGCCCCCATCCTCCCTGTCCCTTGAAATTGGAAACGCCTATAGTTTTCACATTTTTTGGGCTAGAGCCACCAAATTTTGTGTAAAGATAGCTAATAACGACATTTGTTTCAAAAATTTGGATGCCACGCCCACCTCTGCGGCCAACCATTTAAATTTGGAAGTTTAGGTATCTTCCACAGTTTTTGAGCTAAAGTCACCTAATTTTGTAACATGATAGTTGGCGATGTTTACTACCCGGCACACCTATTTTTATCACTTCTCTATACACCGCGCTTTGTTTACAAATGCAAAACAACAGCTAACGTAAGCAGTAAGCAATAAAGCTTATCGTCCGAACATTCATTTTCAAGCAGTGTCAAAAATGAGAGACTATTCATGTCTAGATGAGTATTGTCTCTGCTTGTCATGTCTAGATGAGTGTATTGTCTCTGGCTAGAGTCTTCAGATTTTGCACGTAAGCTCATCTAAGTCCTAGGCAGTACAAGGCAAGATTGTCCAACGGTTACGTTAAGCAATACACCAATCCCGAAATCAAATGAAGGTGCCTATCTGGAAGTACACCTGAAAAAAATATAAACATGGCGCAGTCACATAAGAGAACGCTTTACGCTCAAAGCCAATAGCCTCCATGGTGTTATCAGTCTGTCAAGAGCGCTTTCATATTGCGCTTAAGCGATGCTTAAGCAGCTTCTCCAGTTTGGTGGATGCATCAGAACATCTGGTGAATTCGCAGACCTTTTAGTTGCTCAGCCTAAAAGTATGCAGTACCTGTGGCATACGCAGTTGCAGCTTTGGAGTCACAGTGATTCTACCACGGTTTTAGAGCTACTGCGCTTTTAAAAAGCTGACAACAGTTAAGAGAGGTGTTCACGAGCCCGTTTCAGGCTTCAGAGTTGAAAAGTGTCGCAACCACAACTTGCATTGAACAATTTTTTGAATCGCTGAAACACCCCAGCCTATGTATACGAAAAATCGTTTAGAGTTGAACAATGTAAAGATGGGAAAAGCACTATGTTTAAGCGATATTTGCTATCTATGTTAAGTATATTACAGTATATTTGGTGTGTTTTAGGCCCAATTTCTCAATGTGCGGTTACTCAACTTATTCTAAGTTTAGTCGAATTTGAGTTTCTCAATGTTCGGTTAGCACTTACTTATCCAATGCATGGAGGTCCGTTTAACACTTATACCGATGCTAAGTCCCGATATATAAATATCAATACAATCATCGTAAAAATGCTTATTTGAGTCTTCTAGGTCCACAAACACATGCTCCTCAACAACTAAAAAGATTTTCCCTCGTTGCCGTTTACAACAGGGCCCATAGAAATTAATTGTATATACATTTTGATGTGCCACATGCAGCAGTTTAGGAGTCACAGGCAAAAACAAAACCAAAAGATCAGCTGAATTCCCGTTAAGGTTGGCAGCACCATTCGGCGATAGTGATATACCGATGGTAGGTTACTTTGGCTTTGAGAAAACCAAATTGGATAACTGCAGTATAGCTCGAGCATAAAAGTTATCCTGAAGTTATTTTATTCCAAGTTTAACTGGACATTGAGAAATTGGGCCTTAGTGCAAGAAAGTATGAAAACTGCTGAAAAATGGCCGCCTTAAATAAAAGTAATTCAAACTTGTTTTGTTTGATAATAATAAACCAGTAATTATTTCATTTAGAACAATTGAATCAACTACTATTTAGAAGCGTAAGACTCCCAAACATATATTTAAAGCTTTAAATGGCACTTTTTCTAAATTAGACAGCAGAAGCGCAATTACCGCCAGAGACCAGCTAACATAAAGCCTGGTAACATGAAATCTTAATGTTAAGGCGCTCTGGAGATAAACGCAAGATGCAAGCATACACTTCCCCTTTAACGAAATTTTGCTTATTCTGTTTTGATTTTGGCTTCGTTGTTTACTTTCCGTGTTGCATTGGTGCGTTTTGTTTATGCCCTGCTGATTATATTTTGTTCTGCAGTGCATGAGCGTTATGTGTATATACATACCAATACTCAGAATATATGTATAGGCGCACACAGCATGTATGTTGATTTTGGACTATTCTGCTAGTGCGTCTAGCTGGCTACGAAACGCATATATTTTGTTGAAGACAAAAAATTTCGGTTAGGAGATACCCCGAACCATATAATTAGCGTGCAGCTTTTGTACTCTAAATCTGATAGTAACTGAGATCTACACGATCATTCATTTAGACAGACAGACGGACATGACTATATAGACTAGACTTTTGATGCTTATCAAGTGTTCTTGCTTCAGCCTGTTACATACTTTTGCATAAAAACAATATGTATTCCATTTTTTACCCATACTATGGGCTTGCTGGTCACTGTTGCTGACACCACAACTGTACAAAGCTAAGTTACCCTAATATATTAATTTAATTTACTAATATATTAATTTAGTACAAAAATACATAAGTATTCAAATACAATAAAAGTTTATTTCACTTTAAGTTTAAATTTCAAGTTAAGTCAAATCAAATGTTGTATAGTTAGCCCAAGCAAGCAAATGGTTCAAACTATTCTCGACATACCTGGTCAGTTGTGCCTTCATGTTACTCAGATTACACTAGAGGAAGTATCCAGCCACATAAAAGGTTTAAAGATCAAAAAGCTCCCGGCGAAGATGGTCTAGATAACTATACCCTTAAGGCTGTGGTGTTTCTTGTTCTTATTTTCAATTCAGTCCTGAGAATAGGATATGCCCCAAAACATTGGAAGAAGGCCAGAATTTGTTTGGCTTACAAAAACTTTTATTTTAGAAGGCTTTAAGGCCAAGGAATACGTAGTGGCAGCGTAACTTGACATTAGACAAGCTTTCGATTGAGTATGGCACGGTGGTCTACTGTCAAAGCTTAAAGATATGCTGCAGCCCCAGCTTTGGATGATTGTCAGGAGCTATCTTAGTGACAGATCGTTTTCTGTGGTTCTGGATGGAGTTGACTCCAGCGTCAAAGCCATTCGAGCAGGCAGTGTACTGGACCCGACTCTTTACTCACTTTTAACACATGACATGCTAAATGGATCAGACACCCAGGACTTCATTGTTGCCATCTTTGCAGATGACACGCCAATTTTATCTAGGGACAGATGCATTTTAGCTGCCACAAATGTATTGCAGGAGTATTTAACCAGCTATGCTCTCTGGGCCAAGCATTGGAATATTGTCATAAATGCCAGTAAATGTGCTGAAGTCACTTATGCTCTGCGACCACAAACTTGTCAAAACATATACCTAGAAGAAGATCCTGTGCCGCACCTTTCAAAATATAAATACCTGGGAGTCATTTTAGACAGGCGACTCACATTAAACGCACATACGTCATACATAACAAACTCCCTAAAATCAAGAATAAAACAAGTAAGAAGGCTCTAGTCGAGGTTTCCCGACTAGGAGATACCCCGAACCCTGTACATAATAACGCTTACAGTCATTGTCTGTATGCATCTGTGACTAAACTTCAATCTTCGATATCTCTAGTGTTTCTAAACCGATTTCGATGACACTTTCAGAAAAGTTATATCGTTACCCATTATTTCAACCCCCATTTTTACATTTTCCAAATTCGATAAATTTTTGTAATCGATCTCATGTGTATATCGGAAACGGAAATAGTTATCGAAAATCGGAAACAAACTTGTACTGCCTAGGACTTAGATGAGCTTATGTGCAAAATCTGAAGTCTCTAGCTCTTATAGTCTCTGAGATCTACGCGTTCATACATACAGACGGACGGACATGGCTATATCGACTCGGCTTTTGATGCTGATCAAGAATATACATACTGTATAGGGTCGGAGATGCTTCCTTCTGCCTGTTACATACTTTTGCACAAAAACATTATACCCCTTTTACCCATTTCATGGGTTCGGGGTATAAAAAATGTATTGGCTTCTCAGCAGCAAAAACAAACTATCGCTTAAAAATAAGGTATTGATATACAAAACCGTAATTGCACCAGTCTGGCGGTACGGTATTCAAGTAAATCTCACCTCAACAAGATCAGAGTCCTGCAAGCTAAAACTTTAAGAATGATACTTGTGCCCCGTGGTATATGAGAACTTCTCTGATCGAAAGAGAGCTAAAGGTGGACAAAGTTGGCGACAAAATTACCCGGCAATCGGCGGCCTACCATGCTCGTTTGGGAAACCATCCAAACGCACTAGCCAGACGTCTTCTAAGGCAACGCTCGGGAAGACGTTTGAAAAGGGTGCATCCCACCAATCTGCCCAACAGGGTTATTTCATAAATAATACAACATTTTTAAACACCACATTGTAAATTGTAAATACATATATATAAGTTTGCTTAGCACTATCTTTTAAGTTTAATTTAAGTTGTTGTAAACATAATAACAGAAAAATAAAATAAAAAACCACTAAAAAAAATAAAAATAAAATAGTTCCATAGTTATAAGTGCCCTTCCTAATTGCCATGTTATATTTATATTATATTTAGGTATCTTGCGTTAGCTACTCAATAACGCAAAGCCCATATAAAGTGTATGCTACCCTTACATATTGGGCAACAGTAAGCAGATTGAATCAAATGTCTAAAATTGCCAAATTCAAGTTCTGCGACAACAAAAGAAATGAGCTATTTGTATCTCCCGCATTGCACACTTTGCAATAAAAGACAAGTAAGAAGGCTCTAGTCGAGATTTCCCGACTAGGAGATACCCCGAACCCTGTACATAACGCATACAGTCATTGTCTGTATGCATCTGTGACCTAAACTTCAATCTTCGATATCTCTGGCGCTTCTCAACCGATTTCGATGAAATTTTCAGAAAAGCTCAATCGTTACCCATTATTTCAACCCCCATTTTTATACCCCGAACCCATGAAATGGGTAAAAGGGGTATAATGGTTTTAAGCAAAAGTATGTAACAGGCAGAAGAAAGCATCTCCGACCCTATAAAGTATATATATTCTTGATCAGCATCAACAGCCGAGTCGATATAGCCATTTCCGTCTGTCCGTCCGTCTGTATGTATGAACACGTCGATCTCAGAGACTATAAGACCTTAAGACTTCAGATTTTGCACATAAGCTCATCTAAGTCCTAGGCAGTACAAGTTTGTTTCCGATTTTCGATAACTATTTCCGTTTCCGATATACACATGCAATCGATTACAAAAATCTCTCGAATTTGGAAAATGTAAAAATGGGGGTTGAAATAATGGGTAACGATATAACTTTTCTGAAAATTTCATTGAAATCGGTTGAGAAACACCAGATATATCGGAGATTGAAGTTTAGGTCACAGATGCATACAGACAATGACTGTGCGCGTTAAGTACAGGGTTCGGGGTATCTCCTAGTCGGGAAATCTCGACTAGAGCCTTCTTACTTGTTTTTTTTTTTGCTATGGCAACGTTTGCCTTCAGCTCGGTCAAGCTTGCATACTTTAATGATTCCCAGATTTTATTTTTTAAGCGATAAAATAAAAATTTTTATTGTATTTTTTAGTTATTTTAGAAAAGGGAATGGTTTTATCATTTATTATAAAAATTAAAAGATTAAAAGTTTAAATTTTTAAATAGGGCACGACGGCGAAGTGGAACATTTTCCATTGTACTCATTCCCCACTGATGCCACTAGACACGACGAGTGGACGCGTCTGTGCAATGCGGCTCAAACTGCGAGGAATCTAAAAGTTCTTCGCATATGCGGGAAACATTTTGATGCCTCAGACGTTGGAGTACGAACAGTAAAAAACAAGTAAGAAGGCTCTAGTCGAGATTTCCCGACTAGGAGATACCCCGAACCCTGTACATAACGCATACAGTCATTGTCTGTATGCATCTGTGACTAAACTTCAATTTTCGATATCTCTGGCGTTTCTCAACCGATTTCGATGAAATTTTCAGAAAAGCTCTAGCGTTACCCATTATTTCAACCCCCATTTTTCCATTTTCCAAATTCGAGTAATTTTTGTAATCGATTACATGTGTATATCGGAAACGGAAATAGTTATCGAATATCAGAAACAAACTTGTACTGCCTAGGACTTAGATGAGCTTATGTGCAAAATCTGAAGTCTCTAGCTCTTATAGTCTCTGAGATCGACGCGTTCATACATACAGACGGACGGACAGACGGACATGGCTATATCGACTCGGCTGTTGATGCTGATCAAGAATATATATACTTTATAGGCTCGGAGATGCTTCCTTCTGCCTGTTACATACGTTTGCACAAAAACATTATACCCTTTTACCCATTTCATGGTTTCGGGGTATAAAAAGTGCAATTCATTCATGCGCCGGCGCTTGACTCGGTACATACGGAGTGCCAGCAATTTGCTGTGTATACGTCTGTATGTCAGCGACAGGATCGCAGTTATGTGTATATATGTATGTATGTATGTTTCTGAATGCTGTTTGCTCTGAGCGGCTTTGTATTGTGTAAGGGGGATAGCAGCAGCAGAGTGCGAACAACAACAACAACACATGTGCATACCCTTCAGTTCGACTTGGAGCGATCGCTCCCAATTCAAATCTGAATGCATGCAGGTTTCAATCAGACCTGAATTTGCAGTGAAGGTTTCCGCTAAGTAAACGGGAGCTGCAGGTTCGTATGTATTAAAATCAAAAGTGCCATACTTGGTTTTTCAGGTATCCGAGATGTTAAAATGAAAATTTCATCAAAATTAATATGAACAATAATTATTTGATTATAATCGAATCTTATATTCTTTTATTTTTTTATTATTTATTATTTACCATATTTATGTTTTAGATAAAATTATACCCGAAAATAGTTTAATTTCAATTTTATCTGAGTGCGCTTAGGAATCCCGCTTCGCTGCATGAACGCGCCGCTTCTCTTTTCATGCACATGTGCATGCATGAACGCTTCGCTTCTCTTTTCATGCGCATGTGCATGCATGCCCGCTGCTATATAACATAAATACAGCAGACCTGCCAGTAATTGTGAGCCCAGATCTACTTGTTGCCACTTACGCTGATGATACTGCATTTGTAGCCACTGCTGACACACCGGAGGAGGCCTCTCGAATTATGCAAACTGAGCTGGATCTAGTTAATGACTGGCAAAGAATGTGGAACATTGCAGCAAATAAAGACAAGTCCACATTCACTACTTTTTCCGTAAGGCCAGGTAACTGCCCAGCTGTATACCTGGAAGGAATATTAATTCCGGACGAAGCAACGCCAAAATATCTCGGTATGACTTTAGACAGACGGCTAACTTGGAGGGCTCATCTAATTAAAAAAAGAAAGCAGGCCAATGAAAAGCTGAAGAAATTCTACTGGCTTATTGGCCGTTAAAGTAGACTCAGCACTCGGTCAAAGTTGCTCGTAAATAAGGCAATTATTAAACCAATTTGGACGTACGGTATTCAACTGTGGGGAACTGCCAAACGAAGCAACCGACATATGATACAAATTTTTCAAAATAAAGCGCTGCGCATAGTTGGTAATGCACATATATACCATGACAACGCCACGATACACAGCGTTCTCAAGATTCCGTGGGTTGCGGAAGTAATTTCCGACAGCAGCTTCAGGTACGTCACACGCTTAAACCAACATGTCAATATTCCAGCTTCTGGCCTGCTGGATAACAGCACTACCATAAGAAGACTGAAAAGAAACCACCCGCTGGACCTCACCTAATTTTAAGCGTCAGCTAAAAAAAAAAAAATGTATTGTCAAGTTCTAAGGAAATTAAATAATTGTCCAAGGAAGACAGATTTTAAATTAAGAGTTCGAAAAAAAAAAATGTGCATGCATGAGGCCCTAGGACATCCCCTTGTTAAATTCATGCCTAAAACGCGTGTAGTTGCATTTAAGAGTTCATGCATGGTCATGATCAGATCAAGTATGTTTCAGATCTCTTTCATATCTGAAACGAACTGCAGGGTATGTATACCTACGAAGAAATATGTATGTATATGCGTTTGCTTCTTTTCAGTATTTCTTGGCGCCGATCTGAAATGTAGCAAAATTAATTAGGGCGAATGTATACCAACATACACATACATATATACTATATGTGTGTATGTATGTGCGCATGCATATTTATACCCCGAACCCATGAAATGGGTAAAAGGGGTATAATGGTTTTGTGCAAAAGTATGTAACAGGCAGAAGGAAGCATCTCCGACTCTATCAAGTATATACATTCTTGATCAGCATCAACAGCCGAGTCGATATAGCCATGTCCGTCTGTCCGTCTGTCTGTATGTATAAACGCGTCGATCTCAGAGACTATAAGAGCTAGAGACTTCAGATTTTGCACATAAGCTCATCTAAGTCCTAGGCAGTACAAGTTTTCTTCCGATTTTCGATAACTATTTCCGTTTCCGATATACACATGAGATCGATTACAAAAATTTCTCGAAATTGGAAAATGTAAAAATGGTGGTTGAAATAATGGGAAACGATATAACTTTTCTGAAAATTTCATCGAAATCGGTTTAGAAACACCAAAGATATCGAAGATTGAAGTTTAGTCACAGATGCATACAGAAAATGACTGTACGCGTTATGTACAGGGTTCGAGGTATCTCCTAGTCGGGAAATCTCGACTAGAGCCTTCTTACTTGTTTTTTTTTTTTTTGCTATGGCAACGTTTGCCTTCAGCTCGGTCAAGCTTGTCTAGGTCTATTTATGGGCATATTTTAATGATTCCCAGATATTATTTTTAAGTGATAAAATAAAAATTGTTATTGTATTTTTTAGTTATTTTAGCAAAGGGAATGGTTTTATCATTTATTATAAAAATTAAAAGATTAAAAGTTTAAATTTTTAAATAGGGCACGACGGCGAAGTGGGACATTTTCCATTGTACTCATTCCCCACTGATGCCACTAGACACGACGAGTGGACGCGTCTGTGAAATGCGGCTCAAACTGCGAGGAATCTGAATCTTCGCATATGCGGGAAACATTTTGATGCCTCAGACGTTGGAGTACGAACAGTAAAAAAAAACGTTTGTTCCGAAACATTACCTAGGCTACATAAGTTCCAATGAGGTACAGCATATTGATGCAACTTTGCAGCCCCTAGTAAACGTGGCAAATGAGGAGAGTAATCAGATTGTCCAAAAAGAAGAATATTGTACCTAGGGCCTTGAATTTGCTCAGCTATCTGATTTTCATAGAAAGCAGTGGAAGATAGCGGAAGATAAGTTAGAAATGCTCACCAAAAAATATGAAGAGTTGCCGCAAAAGCATAGTAAAGCACTTACGTCAACCGAAGAACAAACAAGCCTATGGAAAAGCCGTGCCGCGAGAGAGCTATGTGCCGACAATGAAGAAAATAGGGCTAAGCTCTTTGCTAGTATACTAACAAATGAAGCAAGGGTTAAATACTCAGACGCGCAAAAAAAACTTGGTACAGAACATAAACTATGTTTCCAGCAGAGCCAATAAATTTATGCGTAGCGTCCTGCTCTAAAATCTTCCATCTCCGCGTACGCTTCATCGATGGAGTCCTATTAAAAGACTGGACACTAGATTAGACCCTGCCATCGTAACAAATTTGAGAAGAGCAGTGCTGAAAATGTCTGATCGGAACAAGAGCTGCGTTCTTATAATGGATGAGATTACTGGCAGGAAAGAATTAGAGTATAACTCGAGCGTCGACCAAATTAATTGATGGTTTCGAGGACCTTGGTCTTAGTCAACGCTCTAATTCTGTAGCCCAAAAGTTTAGGTTTTTTATGGTCAGGGGTGTTTTTGAGCCGTGGAAGTATGTTGTGAGCTTCTACTTCTCCAAAACAGCACTATGTAGCGACAGACTCAAGTGCTTTTTATATCAATGGCCAGAAAGTCTTCGTGCTGTACGATTATGTGCACTTATTTAAAAAGTATTAGATACACGCTGCTCTGCAATGGGTAATCGTTTTCTAGTAGTAACGCCAACAAGCATTCCGTTACCCGCACCAATGGACAGCTTGAGAAGCTGGAAGAGTTAGCCAATTTCATCGCCAGCTTGGTACCTGTGCGAGGAAATCGATATCATTGCATTGGGGGGCTATCGACAACAGTGCGAGGAATGATTGCCTTGTGCAATGACTTGTTCGAAGACGAAGGCACCAAGTTCGTCATGCTTGGTAGGCTTATCCAGGACCCGCTGGAAAATTATTTTTCAACACTGCTCTCGAAGCTAGGCAACAACACCCATCCGTCTGCGCGTAAAATTCACTATTTGACCGCAAGGATAGTATCAATGAAGATTCTAACACAGGAGTACCTAGCTGGGAAGAATTGTGAAGACGATGCGGACTTGAATTCAGATTGGGATTATGCGCCGGTAAGTGAAGAGATTGCTCCGACGAGAGCTCTTCCAATGCTCCTTTCGGACACATCGTTGCCTGACAAAGGTGTCTCAGAAAGTCAGACTTCGGCAGCAGCAGCTCGTTATTTTGTTGGCTACAGCATCCGTTCGCAGCTGGAAAAAAATTAAGTGCGAAAAGTGTGTGGACATAATTAAATACGATGAATTAAGTCTGGAGTTAGAACAATTTATTAAATTAAAAAACTACAAAGCTAATGAATTGTTGCTGAAAAATCCGTCGGATTGTTTTTCAAAGTATGCCAGAGCCATTTTCAAATTTTCACCAGAGTTTTCCAAACAAATCCACACCTGAAGGGTATACGTAATAAAATTCTGCAAGATTGCATTGCGGAAACCAATGTGAAATACCCCAATTGGATTCAGAAGGATTCGCCCTGCGCAAAACATAAAATAATGATACTCGATCATTTAATTTGTGTACTGCTAAGGAAATCGGCAAAGTGGTTGTGCGAAGCTGAGTTGGAACGCGAGAAGAGCAAAAAACGAAAGTGTCATGGGGCTTTAAACAAGCATGACGCCCAAATGCAAAACAATGTAGGGCTCAACATTTAAACATTTCAGATGTCCTGAAGAAATGGTGAATATAGTATACCTCAAGGGGAAACCAGCCGATAAATGGTTAATGCGCCGCATGCATATATATATAACAATATATACATATATACATTATTGCTTAACATTTCACAAAAAATTCGCAATAAAATATTCTTTCAGGTTTCGCTTAAATCGGTGTTTGAACTGTTCGGCTTGAAAGCGACTTCTATTTTTATCACGCGCGAATGTCATGGTTTTTTGTCATTATCTCGAAAACGAACAGTTGCCCATGCAATACCCAAATATTAAACATGTTTTTGCAATTTATTATCTGAATATTGTACTATAATTAATAAAAAAAAAAATATATATATATATATATAAAAAGTATGACTCGGTTGGGGCTCGAACCCACGACCTTCTGTCTGTGAAGCGGCAGTCTTCCCTTCATGCCACCATAGCTTATGAATTGAGGCAGTCAAATTACTAAGTAAAGCAATCGGGAAAACATTTTTTCGAGGTTTTTACACAATATTACATATTGTATTTTAAATAAAAGCATGTAAAAAGCTATAAGTTTCGCCTTTTGTCAAAATAACAATTTTGTCGGTAAACGGTTTTTTTCACTTTAAATGCGTACGAATGTCGCATTCGACACTATGGAAATGCCCATATATTATTACCAGATTTTATTACTGGTCTTGTATTTGTATTTTGTAGGCAGAGTTAAATGCGCGAAAAATTTGAACTATAAATATTGGCCGCCGGCATATCAAATGTATGTTAGTACATTTTAAATTATGGATTTTCAATTCTACATAAAGCACAAAATAAAAACAATCAATTGAAATGTATTTTTTTTTAAACAAATTTCATGTGTATTTATTTATATGTAATTTAAATAAAAATTATTTTATAGTATTATATTTAATTTAATACATTTTTTTAATAATACGATAATAATTTTTAAATTTAAAAAATTAATTAAAAATTAAAAAAACAAATTTATATATATTTGCATTTTTATTGAAATCATCTCCAAAATCGTATATGTTGTGGCAGGTCATAAATTACGAAACCAATTGGTACGCATACATTTTAGCTTGCTGCGTATGCACACATATGCACACACACACAGGTATACGCTTGTCATTGGAAAAGGCAAAAATTTACACAAATCTCCACTAGGCCGGCATGCACAGCAAAAACTGAAAGAAGCGCACGTGCATACGAACACTTGGTGCCGCTCGCAAAGGGTCTTGTCTTAAATGCACAGCAATGCTAGCTGCACTTGCTTAAGCAAAACCGCAACTTGTCAAAAGAACAAGTAAGAAGGCTCTAGTCGAGATTTCCCGACTAGGAGATACACCGAACCCTGTACATAACGCGTACAGTCATTGTCTGTATGCATCTGCGACTAAACTTCAATCTTCGATATCTCTGGTGTTTCTAAACCGATTTCGATGAAATTTTCAGAAAAGCTAAATCGTTTCCCATTATTTCAACCACCATTTTTACATTTTCCAAATTCGAGAAATTTTTGTAATCGATCTCATGTGTATATCGGAAACGGAAATAGTTATCGAAAATCGGAAGAAAACTTGTACTGCCTAGGACTTAGATGAGCTTATGTGCAAAATCTGAAGTCTCTAGCTCTTATAGTCTCTGAGATCGACGCGTTCATACATACAGACAGACGGACATGGCTATATCGACTCGGCTGTTGATGCTGATCAAGAATATATATACTTTATAGGGTCGGAGATGCTTCCTTCTGCCTGTTACATACTTTTGCATAAAAACATTATATCCCTTTTACCCATTTCATGGGTTCGGGGTATAAAATACTCGACTAGTGGATACCCCTTACCCTAGTCTTTACACAAACCGACATTTCTATATCGACTCGGCTGTTGATGATGATCAAGAATATATATACTTTATGGGGTCGTCGATGCTTCCTCTTGCCTGTTACATACATTCGCATAAAACCAATATACCCATTTGGAATCGGGCTGGTTTTCATGGCTGGCACACCCCTGACTATGAGACTTTCAGTATCAAAGTATAAAAACTTGCTTGCTGCTATGACACACAAAACAGCACAAAGTAAAAATACCCTTTGTGCCAATATTCAATTATAGTCAATTAAATCAACTTATTTTATTTATTTAAATTTAAAATAATTTTTATTTTATTGTTAACTTATAAAAATGTAGTTTTAAAAATAAAGATAATTTATTTGTTTTTATAAAGTTATTTTTATGAATTATTTATTTCTTAAATATATGTTAACATGCGTAACGAATAATATATTTAATTAAATTGCATTAAGTTAGTTAATTACTCAAATGTTTAATACAGTCAATACTACTCTTCCTCGAAACTCAGCAGCAGCAGCAGCAACCGGATTGAATCAAAAGTCAAAAATTGCCTTAGTCAATTTCTATGACAACAACAATAGAAATGAATTAAGGCAATGTAACAATTTTCACAAATAATACGTATACATACAAAAAGGCAAAAATGTACAAAAATCTCGAGTAGGCCGGCACAGCAAAAATCAAAGAAGCGCACGTGCATACAGCCAATTGGTGCCGCGCGCAAGGTGCCGTGTCTATAATGCACAGCATTGCCAGCTGCAATTGCTTTTGGTATACACACAGCGCAAGCCCAGCTGCCTAACGGCGTTTGCTAGCTTCCTAGTTCTTCTTTGGCCTTGGTTTGCTTTCGCACCCCATCGTGTCCGCATATAATTTTAGTCTTCTAAAAGTATAAGAGAGAACTGTCCAGTCTAGTTGAATACGTAGTCTTTGCCAGAACTGGCCGCTTTAACAGAAAACGTTCAGTCTTCCGAAGAAACATGTGCCTAGTCCTTTTATATTTTTTCTCGTTGAAAACCAGCTGGTGGTTGCGGGACTGGATAGGGTGGATACAAAACCAAGTCGGCCATTATTGGTCAGCTTTTTGTTTTGATAGCAAAGTGTGCGAGGCGCAAGACACAGATTAGTTGTTGCCTTTTTTCATTTCTCTTGTTGTTGTCGCAGAAATTGAGTTTGGAAATTTCAGAGTTTTGCTTCGACCTGCTCGATGCTGCCTTAGATGGGAGGGTAGCTTACACTTCATATGGACCATGATACAATTATACTAGGTAGCGTAACGCAGTCGCGCGCTCTCATTTTTCACTGCCTTATATTCAGTCTCGAGGCGAGTGTTGTAAGCGAAGCATCTCCACGCACGAATTTTTCTGTTGTGTATGTATGTGATTTTGCTCGAGACTTCGATATGCCTCCATATTGTTCTTAATGCAAAAAAGTATTGCGCTGTTGGTGTTAAAAGTGTTCATGTGCCTAAAAATATTTAAAAGCGAAAAATATGGAATGAGTCTGCTGGAGTAGATTTTCAAGCACATAGCAGAGTATGTGAAACTCATTTTAAGCGGGATGACTTTTATTTTCAAAGAGAAAATAAGAGAAGACGACTGCGAGCAGGAAGATTGAGGAAGATTCTGATGCCGGGAAAAAAGATTTTAGCTCCCAAACAGAGTCAGTATAGTTTTTAGTGTGTCAAGAGAACATTAAAAAAATATTGCGTTATTTAATTTGTAGGAAGCAAGTGGTTCAAGCTGGCATGGCACTCGAAAATTTGCGATTGGAAGCAAAAGTGAGGAGCTTGAAAAAGATGTTGACATTGCTTGAACAAGCAAATCGCCCTAATGCTGCTGTAAGCAAGATTTTTACGGCATCTCAGATGCAACATTTGCGGATGGGCGTAACAGAAAAATGGACGCAGATTGACATATCGAATGCCATGTGCCTGCACGCTGCAGGGCCACGCGCTTATCGGCACCTCTACAAAAAAGGTTTTCCAATTCCGCATGTATCAACACTGCAAAAACGGTGTCAGCGCATTAATATGAACCCAGGGCCATTAGATTTAGTGAAAAGCGTCATGGATATGGCTGAAGAGGACAGAGTGTGCACCTTAATGTTTGATGAGATGATGGTGGCCTTATCTTTTGAGTGGGATGCGTCGCGAAGCGCCGTTCAGCCGCCAAAGGAATATGTTCAAGTGGCAATGGTACAGGGCATATTCAAGTCGTGGAAGCAGCCGATATATTACGACTTTGACGAGCCAATGACGGAAAAAGTATTAAAAAACATAATAGTCAAATTGCACAGTGCTGGTTACTATATCGCGGCAACAGTGTCGGACATGGGCCCAGGTAACTGTCAGTTGTGGAAGCAACTTGGCATTTCTGCAGGTAGGAATGTGTTTCTTTTGTTAATCAAATTCTTCTAATTGTTTTAAATGCATTTCTTTTAAGAGAAAACATGGTTTGAGCATCCGGCGAATCCAGAGCTAAAAGTCTTCGTTTTTGCCGATGTCCCACATCTTATTAAATTAATAAGAAACCACTATTTAGATGCTGGGATTGTGTGGAATGGAAAAGTTTTATCATCGGCATCTTTGAAGCAAGCGATGCAGCACTGCGGCTCATCAGATTATTATTATTGGACGTAGATGTACTAAAAGACAGTACATTCAAGTGGCCCAACGATACCAAGCACCGGCTTGTTAACGCGCGAACCCAAGCAAAAAGCAACCAACCTCCCGCCCAACCGACCGAGGGGCACACCGCATAGCGTACGGTTACGTAGATCGCGAAAACGTAGACAAATGACATAAGACTAGCTTTTTAAGAGAACTACTAGAAGTGGCACCGTTTATTAAGTGGGAAAATTCGTTATAGTTTGAACATAAAATCCGAAAAGGGTTGTAGTGGTGGGGTGGCTGTTGCGTCCAAAGTCGCTTCGTTAGTGATGAAAATTTCTGTTTTAAGGTTACAAGACGTGGGTGCACGCGGAGGGAAAAAAAACACTTGTCTCCGTGTTCGTGGTATATTTTCAATTATGTTAAATGTTACAAGTCACTTATTGCTTAGGCGGTTAACATTTCCGAAAAGAGTTAACAATACAATGAGAGCTGCGCTTGCAGTATGAGCGGAAGGTAGGAGCGGCAGCCACTTGTTTCGATGCCTACTTTTAGGCATAAACAAGGGTTATGAATATCATAGTCATCAGCTGTTCAACACTCATTGACAGCTGTAACACAATTTCGAAAATTCGAACATACTTTCACGCTGACATTGTAAACTATCAGCGTACATTTCAGATTTTTAAAAGCTTCAATCCAAGCCAAGCTGACATTGTAAACGCACCTTTATGAATAGCATAGTTAGAGTGACAAGCTTGAAGAGCAATGGGTAGAAAATTTATTGTCCTCCTGATCGGAACTGCAAAACTAATTTGGCTGATTAATTCGGAGGAATCAATTTCACCATTTATTAGTTTATGTAAAAAGACTACACCTAGCATTGTTCTGCGATCAGAAAGAGAAGGAAGATTTATTAGTAAAAGTCTACTGTGGTAGGAAGGTAGGTTAATGTTAGTATCCCCGTTAAATCTCCTAAGGGCAAAGAGCAAAAATTGTTTTTGTACTGATTCTATTCTATCCTGGTGAATCCTGTATTTGGAATACCAGATACAAGATCCATATTCAAGAACAGGACGTACCAAAGACGTGTAAAGTGTTTTGGTTATGTAGGGATCGTCAAATTCTTTCGACCAGCGCTTAATGAACCCCAAGGTACTAGAGGCTCGATTTGCAACTTGTGAAATTTAAGTTTCGGATCAAAAAGGATACCTAAGTCATCAACCCATTCAATGCGATCGAGTGGGCTTCCATCAAAAAAATATATATTTGAAAAGGAAGGCATCTATAAAAAGACATGACTTTACATTTGTTGCAATTTAGATTTAGTAAGTTAACACGACACCACTTTTGAAAATTATCTAAATCAGTTTGTAGTTTTTGAGCAGACGACAGAGCAGTCCCGACATGCATAATTTTCATCGTCAGCATACATCAGCACTCGAGATTGGTCAATAACAGATGGAAGATCATTGATGAAAAGTGTAAATAATAAAGGTCCAAGGTGACTTCCTTGCGGAACACCGGAAGTGACATGAACCACCTTAGAGACAGCGTCATTAAAACTGACTCTCTGTGTTCTATGAGTTAAATATTCCCTTATCCACCGAATAAGATTGCTAGGAAAACCTAACAGTTGAAGTTTATGAAGTAAAAGGTAGTGATTAACCGAGTCAAATGCCTTGCTGAAATCAGTGTAAATAACATCCGTTTGCATTTTATTTTGAAAACCATTAATAACTAGTGAAGTAAATTCAAACAGGTTAGTGGTAGTAGATCTTTGTTTCATGAATCCATGCTGGCACGGTGAAATTAAAGATCTGCAAAAATGTTGTAATTGAGAAGTTATTAATTTCTCAAACATTTTTGGTATAGCAGACAATTTGGATATACCCCTATAATTTTGAACATTAGACTTGTCTCCTTTTTTATGGAGCGGAATAATAAATGATTCTTTCCAGATATTAGGAAATGAACATTTCTTAATAGACAAACTCAACAATTTATGCAAAGGCTTTAAGAGACCATCAGCACAGTACTTAAGCACACAGCTTGGTACGCCGTCAGGTCCCGGGGAAAATACAGGCTTACTACCCTGTAGATCACGTAGTAATGAACACTCCGTGATACTTGGTTCAAAAACGCAATTAGAGGCATCAATCTGATACGGGTAAGGCAGATCAACCTGATTATCAATTGAACTGTATGTTGTTTGAAAAAATTCGGCAAATAAATCGGCAATGGCCTGATCCGAATTGGCCGACTTGTTTTCAAAAGATAAATTAGATGGAAATGTTGATGACTTTCGCTTCGCATTAACGAAGTCATAAAACCTCTTAGGATCTTGCTGAAACTGTAGTCTGCACCGACTTAGGTAATTTTTATAATATGAATTATTCATGACTGAAAAACTGGAACGCGCAATCAAGTATGATGAGTAATGAATAGAAGAGCCAGATTTTCTGAAACTCTTATAAAGCTTAGATTTTCGATTTTTAAGGGCAGTCAACTCTCGTGTAAAGCACGCAGGTTTTTTTTTTCCTACTTGGCCTACCAAAAGGGACACACTTATCGAATAAATTTTATAAGGTGCAATAAAAAATACTGATTGCCGTATCCAAGTCCTCAGAACCATAGAGGGACGACCAGTCAACCAGTTCTAAGAGCCGGGTAAGTTTTACAAAATCGGTTTTCCGAAATTGACGTACCCGTCTTAATGGTTCACTACACTGGCGTACGGCACAGGCAGGCAAAGTGATCAACACCTCCAACGTCAGGTGGTATAAGTCTTCGGGAGTGGATATGGGAAGGGATCTTGACACAAATAGAGTAGATGGATCCGAAACAAATACCAAATCAAGCATTTTACCAAGAGAATTTGGAATGCCATTGATCTGACCCAATGACACTTCAAATAAACCAACCAGAAAATCAGTCTGCACCATGGGGGTCAACACGCTTGAGTCCGAAATTGAAATCCAAGTAGCATCAGCAATGTTAAAATCGCCAAGAACTACAAGAATATCACGATCAGAAAGCATAGAATAAATGGAAAGTATTGCTGACAAATGTTCATTGTAGACAGAGTTGTCAGATAAAGGTGGTATGTAGGAACAAGAAACGTAAATACCAACACCATTAATATTTAACTTTACAGCAAAAAACTCTATATCCATTAGGGTGGGTCAATTTTTTTCGCGGCAAAGCGGTTATCAGAATCGTAAACTAGGATGAATTCTAAGAAGTTTTGCCCAAGAAACCATGGGTCTAAAATCAAAACGGAGCCTCCCATTTTTACGAATTAGTTTTTGTATCTTAAAGATACATTCATTATTTTATTAAATTGACAAATAAAATATTTTATCCGGTATGGCTATATGGTAATAAAAAAATTATTTTGTATTTTTAAAGCTTAAAAAAAACTATTGAAGACCCGCAGGACCCACTTTTGCTGACGACACTGCAATTATGGCAAGAGATGAGTGTATCTACACGGCAACTGATACATTACAAGAATATCTCAAAAAGTTTGAGAACTGGGCATGCCGTTGGAATATTTCCGTCAACCCAGAAAAGTGCGTCTGCGTCACCCACACGTTAAGAAGGGATATAAGTCCTGGAGTGTACCTTCACGGCGAAGTCCTTCCGCATAAAACAGGGCATAAGTACCTAGGTGTGACATCAGACAAGCGACTTACGTTTAAGCAGCACACCGCTGAAGTAGCTGCAAAACTGCGAGCCAAGGCGAAAAGGATGGGCTGGCTCCCTAACGCCAACAACAAACTGTCGCTCAGAAATAAGGTCCTTATTTATAAGGTTATCCTTGCGCCAATCTGGAGATACGGCATCCAGGCTTATGGAATTGCGGCAAAAACTCACCTGAATAAAATCCGAGTTTTTCAGGCCAAATTACTTAGGCAAATCACAGGTGCGGAGTGGTATACACGCACACGGGATATAGAGCGCGATTGTGGGGTCCCCATGGTTGGCGACACCATCAACAAACAGGCAGCGCGTTACCTGGACAAGGTTGCATGCCACCCTAACAGACTTGCAAGAGGTCTTCTCAGACGGAGAAGGATCAATGGGATCAGGGCAAGAAGAAGACTCCTCAGAATCCACCCAACCGATCTGGCAAATCGAAGGATATAGTTGCACCTCGTCCACAATAAAAACCTATTATCCTGGTTTAAAATACTTACCTAATTGATTATATAAATACTCTTAAACATACTTACACACATGAAACACATTAAAATCTTAAAGTTAAAATCCTAGCTCTTAAGTACACACATACAGCAAATCCAACATACAAATAACATAAAACATATGAAATTATTAATCACTACAATATAAGTTATTATTAGAAGTAACAGTAAGTTGTAAAAATTTAGATCTAAGGTAACTAAACTGCAAACAAATGAAGTTCCCCAAAAAAAAAAATAAAAAATAAAATCTTAAAAACTGTAGGGTCATTCCGAAAGTATGCAACAATTTTTGTATTTTTTGCTGAGACAAAAAATAAGAGAAAGTATGCAACAATTTTTGTACTGATTAAACTAATTTTTTAAAATTCCCAATAGGCTCAAACAATTTTTGATGGTAGTGTGTGAAGAAATTTATTTGCAAATATGATAAACCAACATTTCATAGTGACGTTATACAGTTTTGCTCAAGATATAGCTTTTATTTTATCTCTTCCAGCTCTAATTTTTTAATTATGGAGTCTTACATGTTAATTGGTTCCTCTGCGAATGATAATACATTATTGAATTTGCAGTATATGAAAGATCCGAATTTTGTAGCTTTTGGTTTGCCAAGTGATTTACACGAACTTAATTTGCCCAGTTGCCGAGATGTTTTGAAGTATTTTTTTTTTTTTGAGTGAGCGGTCTAAACATGAAAATAAAATGTTTTCATACTCATCTTTTACTTCACAAGTAGCGGATAAATTGATTGAAATTTGGAATAACTTAAATATTTCCAGTATGACGAATAAAACTATAATAAGTAAACTTAAAAATTTGATTGATAAATAAGCCAGAGAAACAAAAATCACGCCTGCATCTGAAAAGTACACCGCATTTGTCGAGGCAATGAATTGCCTATTCTATATTGGAAAATGCAAGTGCAGTTTAAAAATAAATCGTTGTACATGTGGTTTGATTCCGGATCATTTGCAAGATTTTTTGACTGACCAGCATACCGTAAGAGATCTGACAATTCCAGAAATACAGACAGATATGGTTGATTTGGATGCGGATTCAACTGCTATTGCAGATTCATCTTACCGACCTGAGACATCTGGCATGGAAGTTGATGAAGAATTTATATTTAAAACACCACATTTACATAGTGCATTTGTTGATAAGCGTGGTTCATATACGAATGGGTTTGACACCCCGAATTATGCAATGATGTGCGACAGGTTTGGTGTGTCAGACAGAGTTGCTGCGTGTTTGGCTACGGCACTTTTTAAAGATGTAGGTCACAAGGACGACAATGGGGAACTAATTGTTATGGACAAATGTAAAATACAGCGAGAAAGGAAAAAATTCAGGGATTCTGTGCGGGAAAAACAAAACGGGAACTCTAGCGTGTTGGCATTCTCTTTTGATGGTAGAAAAGATGATTCATTGCAAATGGAGAATATTAACGGTAAACTTCACAAAAGAATTGTTAAAGAATCTCATATTGTGGTTGTGCTAGAACCTAAAACCGAGCTTTTGGGTCATTTGAAACTTAATGCTGAGGACGCTGGTACAAAACAAATGCAGCTATATGACTTTTCAATTGTCATCAAGCAGTTGAAGTATACATACGTGATGATTAACGCTCTACGTAAATACTAAATTTTTCGGCAAAAACAGTGTATTTTTGTGTGCAGTAACTGCAAAAACTTTGGACACTGTTCCGTGCAGTGTCGGCAACAGAAGACGACCGCGAAACCGTGAAGAAGATGGTTTAAACGGTGGACTTTGCCCATAGGGCAACAGAAAATTTATTCTTTCGGCCACGTCAGCACAAAAGTGGCAACTGTCAGATATTAGCCAACCACCACAACTATCGACAGAAATATATCGAAACATGGATGACAGGCGAATAACTCGATTGCAATCAACAACGCTAGGAACAAACTTTTCATCTAATTTGTCAACTATGGACAACGATGCTTCACAGCCGAAGTCCATCGACTTTGAATCAATGAAGGAGATTGCTGGTGCAACTCCCGCAGAAATTCGCGCCTCTGTGCGAGTCCGTACACTTAAAGACTGGTCAGGTGAAAATCCAGCCTTTAATTCCACGAGCAGCAACTCCAACTGGGCACTTACCACTTGCAGTACAATTTCTACGTTGACCTCCACAACCTCAACGATCTCGTCCCCGTGCAACTTTACTTCCACTCTGAGTGGCAGTGTATGTACCACCACCATCAGCACGAGCCATAGCAATGCACTCGTTAGTGCTACAATGAACCCCCAAACTTCTTCAGTGTGGCAGGAAATCGCCATCAAGAAAGGAGCGATCAAAAAGAGAGCTGGCGCAGTGCTCTCCCCTACAGTTGTCAAAAAGAATGTAGCAGCTTCCCAGCATGTGCTTAGCACCGCAAACCGCTTTCAAGCCCTCAGCGACCAGGAAGATATGGAATCGGGCAACGATTCCTCTACGGACATGGACAAACCCTGCACCTCGAGCCACGAAGAAAAGCAAATCACACCAACAGCAGGAAGTTCCTAAACCACCTGCCGCCGTCACCCCGTAAAATCGCCGTTCCACTAAGGTTCCCAGGATTATGGTTCCAGGTGTAGTAAATTTTGCCGCATTTCGCAGGGAGCTTGACGATCTTATAGGAGACTCCTACACCGTGAAGTCACTTAACTCGGGAGACTGCGCTATCCAGTGCAACTCCTCGGACTCTTACAGGTCGGTGGCCCGACACTTTCGGGAAAAGGGAACCCTTTTCCATCACCACCAGCTACTAGAAGACCGGCCCTTCCGACTAGTACTGCGCAACATCCACCATGGAATCCCATCCGAGGAAATTATTGAATGCCTGCAGAAAGAAGGTCACTGTGTTACGCGGATATATACCCCACGGAACAGGGCGACTTCTCAGCCTCTTAACATGAGGTTCATTGACCTCAAGAAGGCTGAAAGCAATAAGCTTGTTAAAAACATTCTTGTGGTTTGTAAGCATAAAGTGAGCTGGGAAAAGCCTCGCAAGCAATCTGAGCCCATACAATGCCACAGGTGCCAGGAGTATGGCCACACCAAGGCATACTGCACACGGCTTTACATATGCAGAGAGTGTGGTGACAACCATCCAACCCTGGAGTGCAAGCTCGGAAAGGATGACGCTAGGTGCTGCTATGACTGCGGCAACCCCCACGCGGCCAATTTTAAAGGCTGCGAAAAATACCTCAAAGTTCTGTTTAACCACAAGCATCAGCCGAAGGCCAGTGCTCCTCGTACCTCAGGTCCTACCAACCTACCACCCCAACCCAGTCCATCTGCCTACATTGTTGGCGAGCAAACGTTCGCGAATGTGACTAGAGGCGGGCAGCCTGTTGTTCAGCGTAACCAGCTACACGAAAAGGCAGTGGATCCGCTGACCCCTCCGCTCACCAGTGCTACCCTGGACTCCAAGCTGGACCAGCTTTTTACAAGGCTCGATAGGATGATGTCCCTCGTAGAGACCCTCTTGCAAGCGCTTCTACAGATGCGCACCTCTCCCTCTGCTCCTCACAATGGATATCCTTAAGATAGCAGCTTGGAATGCCAATGGCGCCTCGTCGAAGATCAACGAGATTCTCGCCTTCATCGAGCTCCACGACATCGACATACTCCTGCTGTCAGAATCCCACTTATGCTTTCGGTCCACCCTCAGGGTCCCCAGCTACACCCTACATACTGCCAACCACCCGGATGACAGTCGACATGGGGGTGCGGCGATCCTCATAAGATCGTCCATCTCCCATCAACCCTCCTCTACGCTCTCTAAAGATCACATCCAGGCAGTCACCATCCAGCTAACTGCAAGCAGAGGTAACTTTAGCGTTGCCTCGGTGTACTGCCCCCCTGCCTACAGGTGGACGGAGGCCGACATAGTGCCATTCCTCACTCAACTCGGTACCAAGTTTCTTGCGGCAGGTGACTGGAATGCTAAACACAGGTGGTGGGGCAACTACAGAATGTGTCCCAGAGGCAGGGTCCTATCTGCTGCCCTAGCTGACGAGAGTATTGACATCATAGCAACTGGAGAAGCTACATATTACCCCTATCGTGCAAATGCGACTCCCAGTGCCATCGACTTTGGAACCTCTAAAGGCTTTAGACAGCAACAAGTAAAAGTTCAAGTGCTGACTGAGCTGTCATCCGACCACCTCCCGCTGCTCTTTGAGGTAGACGAAGGCGCACAATTCTTCAAAGGAGTAACCAAAATGCTGCCACCGCACGCTGACATTGAGGCTTTTAAAGTGCAACTTGAAGCTTCTGTGGAACTCAATGCTCCCATCGACACCTGCAGCGAGCTGGAAGCGTAAGTCGACTGCTTTGCATCCAAGATTGCCGAAGCTGCGCGGCGGGCTACGCCCACCCCACGCCAAGGTGGTTTTCCGACTGTAAGGAGGGCGCCCATTCTGAACTCGGAGGCTAGGGCCTTGCTTAGCTACAAAAGGCGCCTCAGAAGGCAGTACATCGCGTCAGGTGACCCTGGCGTTAAGCAACTCCTCTCAAGCGTCACAAATAGACTGCACCGGTTGCTAGCCAAGAACCGCCAGACAAATCTTGATACCCTGCTGGAGGGAGCTGGCCCAGACAATAACAGCGACTTCTCTATACGGAAGCTTACGAGAGGAATCAAAAGACAGCCTGTGTTTCAATCACCCATCTTGAGTCACAGTGGCCAATGGCTTAAGACGGACGATGACAAAGCGAACGCTTTTGCTGCGCACCTATCTTCCACCTTCATGCCCTTTCATCTAACGGACGATTCCCACCGCGAATTAGTTACACACTCTTTGGATGTTCCAGGTCAACCGGCCCGCCCTATGAGACATACCACGCCGCAGGAGGTGATGTTACAACTAAATTCGCTACAACTCAAAAAGACCCCTGGGTACGATGGCATTGACAACCGAGCAGCCAAAAACTTGCCGCGTAAAGGAATCCTAGCCCTGGTAAAAATCTTCAATGCCATGTTCAGACTAGGACACTTCCCAAGGCAGTGGAAGCGTGCGCGGATCATTATGATCCCCATAGCCGGCAAGCCTCCAACGAAGATTGACTCATACCGTCCCATTAGCTTGCTAGCAACCTTCTCAAAAGATTTTGAACGCATTTTGATGACTCGACTGATGGAACTGCCACAGGTACTAGGCTACATACCGCAACATCAATTTAGCTTCAGGAAGTCCCATGGCTGCCCTGAACAAGTGCATCGCCTGGTCAAACAGGTCACACACGGCTTCGAGCACAAGCAATACACAGTCGGCGTATTTCTCGTCGTCAAACAAGCTTTTGACAAGGTGTGGCATGAGGGTCTGCAGTACAAAATGAAAGAGCTACTCCCCGCACCTCACTATGCGATCTTGAGGTCTTTCATTGCTAATCGAACCTTCGATGTAGCAGTGAAGGACTCTCGATCCTGCCTGTTACAAGTCCATGCAGGGGTTCCGCAGGGAAGTGTGCTTGGACCCTTCTTGTACACTCTTCACTGCTGACATGCCAGCCCCCGTCATCAACACGGAAGATACTGCTCCTGCCAAGCTGCTCCTGGCCACTTACGCGGACGACACTGCCATGCTCGCTTCCCACCCGTCGCTACAAGCCGCCTCCGAAGCAGTTCAGGAATGGCTGCATGCGATGGAGCGTTGGGCTGCCAGATGGAACATTGCCATCAACAGTGAGAAATCGGCCTGTGTCAACTTCACTCTTCGGCGAGGCGAATCGCTATCAGGTCTTACCTATGGTGGTGGAACCATTAACCCTGTCCGCTCGCACTGTTATAATATGGAGAGCCCACATCACAGCAGTCAAAGCTAAGTGCCTGCAAAAACTACAAAAGCTTGACTGGCTCCTGCGATCTAGCAAGCTCCAACTGTCAACCAAGACTCTGTTGATAAAAGCCATCCTAACGCCTTCTTGGACTTACGCCATCCAGGTATGGGGCACTGCGTCTAGAAGCCAGCTCGACAGGCTTAGGGTCGTCCAAGCGCGTGCAGCTCGGCCTGCATCCGGGCTACCCTGGTAGCTATTAGATATTATTTATAAAAAAAAAAATTAAAAAAATATATATGAGTTTTTTGTAACAAAAAATTTAGTTCTTTCCGATCTGGTTGGTATTTGCTGCGACAGTGAAGTCACTAATACTGGGACGGAAAACGGCATTTTACGAAGATTTGAAGTACTGTTGGATAGACCATTGCACTGGTTTGTTTGCTTACCACATTTTAACGAGTTACCTTTTCGACACTTATTTTCTGCGTTGAAAAAATCCACCACAAGTGGCCCACGATCGGACAGTGGAACTCTAACAAAATTAATGGAATCCGCCGAAAAGATTCAGGTTGTATCCGACTTTAAACGCATTTGCTGGGAAATATGCCCTCTGTCTTGTCGTCAGAACAGGAAAAAATCTATCAGCGGACGTTAAGTACTTGCACCAGATAGCTAATGCTATTCATTACGGCTACTGTCCAGAAAGTTTGGCTGTTATTGTTCATTCTCGTTGGTTAACCAAAACCTGTAGACTTTTAAGACTGTATGTAACAACAAATTCACCAACAGAAAATTTAAAGATTCTAGAAACATTCCTTATGAAAGTTTACGTACCGAAGTACTTTAATATAAAGTATTACCAGTCGGCTATACATGGCAGCGCACTTTTGGGTAAATTTATATGTTCAACGCAATATTTGCCACAAAACCTGCGCGAAATAGTAAATAATGTTGTTAAAAATAACGCATATTTTGCTCACCCTGAAAATGTGTTATTAACAATGCTTTTTGACGACAGAAAGGCAGTGCGCGCGAAGGCTTTAAAAAAAATTATATATTATCGTGAAAAACTTTACGACCCCTCTGTATTAAGAACTTACAGAAAGCCCACCATTAATTTTAACTGCACTGACTATGTCGATATGATAAACTTAGATAACGACAGCATTTTATCAGAGCCGCCATTTACTGCAAACATACCCCTTGACCATTTACTAACATACATAAATTTTGATTATCCACCGTTTCCGGATCCACAAATTCCTCTACATATTCAAGGAACAGAGAGATTTGTGCAATTATTGACTAGTGTTTCTCGTCGCAATATTGAAAAAAATCGCGATAATGTTATGGCAGTCACGGTCGAATGCCGAAACGCAACACCTAGGATGGACAGAAAACAAGACGTTATCAATAAGTAATTGCAAAATGAAATGTATATTAATTTTCCTCTAATTTTTTGTCTCAGCAAAAAAGTACAAAAATTGTTGCATACTTTCGGAATGACCCTACAGTTTTTAAGCTTCAAAAATACAAAATAATTTTTTATTACCATATAGCCATACCGGATGGTAAAATACTGAAAGTTTAATATTTAGCATCATTTTTAAACATCAAAAAATATTTTATTTGTCAATTTAATAAAATAATGAATGTATCTTTAAGATACAAAAACTTCTTCGTAAAAATGGGAGGCTCCGTTTTGATTTTAGACCCATGGTTTCTTGGGCAAAACTTCTTAGAATTCATCCTAGTTTACGATTCTGATAACCGCTTGGTGACGTTTTGTCACTCCATACAAATTGACCCACCCTAATATCCATAGAACCACCTAAAATTACTGTCTCAGAGGAAAAGTTCACATCAACAGCAATAAGCACCCCACCACCACGGCGCAGAGGGCGGTCCTTTCTATAGATACAGAATCTGTTAGATAATACTTCAGAATTAAGTATGTCTTGTCGTAACCACGTTTCGGTGAAGGCAACGACATGAAAGGGAAAAGAATGACTATTAAGGTACAAAGTCGGAGCACTACTGATCCTAACATTGTTATTATTATTACTTCGCCTACTAACATACTCCTTCACTATGATGTGTGGCGGCCAAAACTTTTCAGAACAAATCGTTGAGAAAAGTTCTGGCGGAACACTCAGCTTAAAGGACGATATATCGCGGGCGAGCTTGAATTTAAATTTGTCGACAACAATTCGCGGGGAATCAATTTTACCTTTTATATAGGCGCTTACATCTTCCGCAGAATTATCGGATGCGAGCCTAGAAACAAATACAAATTTACTCTGAGGTACAACCCTAATGGGCTTAAGAGTTGCACCTAACGTGGAATCAGTAGGCTGACTATCGTTTGAACCACAGGGATCTACGGGAAGAACATTAGTTTTTTACGTAACACCGGGCTAGTTGCCGGTGAGTTAAATACCATTAACGGGCTGGCAGCGGGTGTAGGGGTACTAACAATAGCCGCTAGGGGGAGGCTTGGATGTGGCTGCAGGGTAGAGGCAGTAGCCGGCAGAAAAGGATTGGGGGCAACACCAGCGGGACTGTAAGCGGACAAGAGCCCGAAGTCTTTTTGCGCTTCGGCGAGTCATTTAACGTTTTAGCAGTATTAATATTGTCTTCCAACTCTTTAATACTGCCACGAAGCGTATCGAAATTATTTCGGACAGCTTTGAAGTAATTGAAGGTCAGCCTCATGAACTTTGACTGTTCCTTCTCTATCTCATTGCAGGTGTGGCAATACCACTTAAGACCAGAATCAGCTGCTAAGCTGTCCCTGATTTTGGCATTGAAACTAGCACATTTCATGTGAATCATGTTATCACACGCCCTACATAAGATAAAATCTTGTGTGGATCCACCAGAAATTTTACAGTTCTTACTGCAGCAGACAAACATGTTAAAAGAAATATGTAAAATAATTTGAAAAGCTTAAAAATGTGCAAAATAATATGCTTGACCAAAAAAAAGTAGGGTACACGTGCAATGAGCGTAATATAACGGACACAAGAGAGAGAGAGCGCTTACGTTAGAGAACGTCAGAGCGTAGGCTAATAAAAACCGCAAGTGCGTGGTAAAAGAGCGTGAGAGCAAGAGCGCGTAAATAGATATTTTATGTTAGTAGGCACAGAACAAGCGAAAGCAAAAAATGTATGTATGTATGTACGTGTGTTTAGGCACTGACTGCAAATTAAAACAATTTAATAAAGCAAAATCACAATATCCACGCGTAAATACATACAAATTACATTCACTATCACTTTTACAATTGTTTAACACAATAATACCAATTAAAAACACAGTTTAAAAACTCACAAAGTTGGCAATTTATAGGCCCACAAAGTGTGAGGAGCTGTGAATGCTTCTCACAAAAGTAGTATAATTCGACTGGGCTGTTTTTGGTTGTTTGGAATAAATATATATATATATGTGGTATACATACATATATATATATATATTTATAAATACATAGAAAAAGTAAACAAAGCCGGCGGCCGAAACACGTATAAGGAGACATGCCGCGGCCGGACCTGAGTCGCGGCGAATTCGCATGCTGTCTCACTCTGACACCCGGTGTCAGCGCTTAGGTACGTGTCTCGCAGCTAGGATGGCTGGACACGTACCGTTAATGTGGAGGACAGAGTGCCGTTGGTGTGTGAGCAGTGCGATCACCGTTTATGGTGATCACTGTCATACCAACGGCGGGCGTGAGTCGCAACGGCCAGGCACCGTTGTTGCCAAGGGCCAAAATGACCATCACGCCACCTTTGCCCTTCCTTTGACATTGGCGCTGACAGGCCCCGATCCAGCGAGGCAACAGCGCGTATAAAAGGAGCTGCCGACCGACGGCGCGAGATAGTAGAAACCAGAGCGATCAACGCGCAGCTAAAACACGGCCGGTTCGAGAGTTACTAAAACGCGTCAAGTGAAGTACGGAAGAATATCGAGTGTCCGAGTGAAAGTGGGACAAGGATTACAAGGACATTTCAAGGACTTTACACTCAACACAAGGAGCCAAAGGTAGTCCTAAGCGTTTTGTGGACTATTATAAGTGCGCTAAGTTACAAAGTTGTGAATAGACTAAGTACGGATTCGTGACTGACTGAGGTCAAGCACTACGAAAGACTTGTCCTGAGGATACAACTTGCAAGGCGAATCCTTGCCATCCGCGCGTCGAATTAGTGTGCCTGGCGTAAGACAAGGTGAAGCGCACGTACACCAGCGAGTAGGAGTGCTAATGGTAGCTTCTTGCGGAGACAAGAAAGCCAATAGCGAAACCTGGCGTAGCTGGCGTAGTACGCAACAAACCTAGTCCCGTAGGCGAGACTAAATTCGATCGTTGACTGGCAGGAGAGTCTGCTGTAAGGTGTTCCAAAGGCAAGGGTAATAGTACCGCGAGGCTAGTCCAGCACGCAGCCGAACTAGAGTTAAGCAAACAAGTGTAACAAACAGAAAATTACCGATTCAAATATAAAGATATTTCATATAAACTAAAAGCACCAAGTGTTCTAATTGTCGCAGCGCCACGAATACAAATTTGTTGGCACGTACCCTCAGCACCGCAAGAATTAGCCCAGCTTATATTCGGGATAAACCGAAGGTTCGTTACAACTGGCGCCCAACTGTGGATTCTGCGATACTAGTGTACCAGGTGTTTAAAGTTATATAAAATATAAACAAAATGGTGCGTTCGTGGGTGTACAATTTAAAAAGGAACAGTTAATAAAATATGGCACGGAATTTGGTCTGGAAATGGCTGGGACAACCGACATGATGCGGAAACAATTTGGAGAGTGGGTGAGTAAAAATGAGAGTTCTCTAATGCACGGCCTCCGTATCAGCGAATTGGCAAAGCGATTCGGTCGCCTGTCGCCAAGCAAAGAGCTCGAGTCGGCGATCGAAGAGGAGGAGGAAGAGAAGGAGCTTGGCGCTATCAACGTAGCGCGGCTGAGCATACCTTCGACCAGCGCAGCGGCTCGAGCAAAAGACGCCCAGGAGACTCACCGATCACCGTGGGATTCGATCCAACATCCGCAACATGAACCTAGTTTCGAGCGAAGACACGATCGCATAAGCACTGGCATGGAATACCCGAGGGTGGCAAAACAGGTACGGGAATGGGGTTTTAGATTCGACGGGTTGTCGAAACCTCTAGAATTCTTGGAGCAGGTGGAATGGTCAGCGGATACATATGGGCTGAACCTAAACCTGATCCCAAGAGCCATGCCGGAGTTGCTCAAAGGGATGGCATTAAAATGGTATATCGCCAACAACCAACACTGGACGAGTTGGGTGGGATTTGTGCAGAGTTTTCAAGAATACTTCCTACCCAGAGACTATTTTGAGAATCTGGAAGATGAGGTCCGCAGAAGACGGCAGAAGTTGGAGGAGCCGTTCAAGATTTATATGGTCGAAATGCAGACACTGATGCGACCGCTGCGGCTAACAGCGGATAAAGAGCTGTTGAAAATCTATAACAACAGTCTCCCCGATCTGCGCGCGTATGCACGACCCTACCAGTTCTCAAATCTGGGAGAACTGATGCACCTGGCAGAGGCATTTGAGGAGTTGGAGAAGGATCGAGCGCGACTGCGGCTCGAACAACAACAACTCCAACCCCAACAGGAGCGGTATCACCACCCACCACATGGTCGCGGAGAACAACACAACAATCGCGACCAACAGGCAAATCGCAACAATCACACACGTTTTATGGCAATGGAGGAGCATCACACCAGAGAACGGGGATCGGAGCCAGAAAGACCAAGACCGGCACCGAGACTGCAGCAAAACAACAGCCAAACACACATAGAGAACCCAGGAAGGGCGTGTCGGGTGTGTGGTCAGAGCGGACATTGGGCGGTGGATTGCCGAAACCCAATGCTCGACTACTGCTGGGTTTGTGGCCGAATCGGGCAGCGAACCGCGACATGCTGTAAGTCGGGAAACGACCAGCGGCGCCCGCCAGCGAGGGGCGAACGGGAGCCGCCGAGGACCACCCCTCGCCATTAATCGGGAGTCTACAGAACGAGGGTGCGCAACTGACAGCTACTGTGCGAATCGGTGACTGTCAGTACAAGGCAACCATTGATACTGGGGCTACAAGCAGTTTCATCAGCGAAAAACTGGCTTGTAGACTCAGCGGAATGTGCCGGAGAAGCGACACCAACAGACGAGTACGATTAGCTGACGGACGGAACAGCAGCGTCTTTGAAGAGCTAGAAGCGGAAATTCGCTTGGGAAATCGCCGACTGGAGGTGAAGTTGCTGATATTGCCCGGCGTTATCGACGACCTCGTGTTGGGGTGGGATTTCCTGACGGGTATGGGCACTGTGTTGAAATGTGCAGGAATGGTGGTCACCATCCCGGCACAGCACTATGAGCGTGAGAATCTGGAGGAGAGACTGTCGGTGGCAGTTGTCCAGACCACGATCGAACAGCACACAGAGGTCAGCCGTCAGGAGTCCGGAAGTAGCAACAAAATCCAACACGAAGACCCCGAGATAGCCGAATTTTTGGATCGCGAAATTGCAGCGTTCGGCCGACTAAAAGGGCCATCGCAAATTACGGAACACAAAATAGTGATGACCGACGACAGGCCAATAAAGCAGAGGTATTTTCCCAAAAATCCGAAAATGCAGGCCGAAATCAACCAACAAGTCGGCGAATTACTAGCAAAAGGCTGTATCGAACCATCAAACAGTCCACACAGCGCGCCCATAGTCATGGTAAAGAAGAAAACGGGCCAATGGCGGTTGTGTGTAGATTTTCGACAGTTAAACAGCCGATCAAGAAAAGACGCGTATCCACTTCCGAGAGTGAACCACATTTTGGATCAGCTCAGGGATGCCCATTTCATCACAAGTTTGGATTTGAAAAATGGGTATTGGCAGATACCAATGGAAAAGGGGAGCCGACCACTAACAGCGTTTACAGTCCCAGGAAAAGGATTGTACCATTGGAAGGTAATGCCGTTCGGTTTGCATTCGGCTCCAGCAACTTTTCAGAGAGCATTGGATCGCGTCATCGGACCAGACATGATGCCGCATGCGTTCGCATATCTGGATGACATCATAGTCATCGGACGGACCAGAGAAGAACACATGGAAAATCTGCAAGAAGTTTTCAGGCGATTGCGAGCAGCAAACCTGTGCATAAACGTGGATAAGTGCGACTTTTTCAAAAGGAGTTGAAGTACTTAGGCCACAGGGTGACCGACAAGGGCATCTGCACAGATCCGGAAAAGGTTGCTGCAATCGCAGAATTAAAGCCGCCCGGAAACGTGAAGGAACTGAGGCAGTATTTGGGAGTCGCATCCTGGTACCGGCGTTTTGTACCAGACTTCGCGACAACGGTACACCCGCTAAACGACCTGCTTAAAAAGGGAGCAAAATGGGAATGGTCAGAAGAACGACAACAGGCATTTGAAATTATCAAAAGCCGACTGACACAGTCACCTGTTTTGGCATGCCCCGATTTTTCGAAAACCTTTTGCTTGCAGACGGATGCAAGCAACTATGGCCTGGGCGCGATATTGACTCAACCTTCGGACGAAGGTGAACGAGTAATATCGTATGCCAGCAGAACACTCAACGGAGCCGAAAGAAATTATTCGGCTACCGAAAAAGAGTGTTTGGCCATAGTATGGGGTATTCGAAAACTGCGGCCGTACTTGGAGGGATACCATTTCGTCGTGATCACCGATCACATGGCTCTGAAGTGGCTCAACTCGATTGAGAGTCCATCGGGTAGGATAGCGCGGTGGGCGCTAGAACTACAACAATACGATTTTGAGATAAAATACCGAAAGGGTAATCTCAACGTCGTAGCCGATGCATTGTCCCGACAGCCACTGCAAGAGACATGTGGTAGAGTGGTCACAACAACGGAAGGCATAGAGGAATCCAACGCAGGATGCAAATGGATCCAAAAGATGCGAGAAGAAATAAGGAAAAATCCCAGGAAGTACCCGGACTACGTAGAGGAGAGCGGAAACCTTTACCGGCACATACCACATCGCGCAGGCAACGAGGAAGTGTCATCGTGGAAACTCTGCGTACCGAGCAGCAAGAGGAACCAGGTGTTGCTAGAGAATCACGACGCAGCAACAGCTGGACACCTCGGTAGCAGGAAGACGATAGCGCGATTGGCAACTCGCTATTACTGGCCCGGCTTGTACAGAGACACACGCGCGTACGTACATCGCTGCGAAATCTGCCAACTGTATAAGCCAAGTCAGATGGCGGCCGCTGGGAAAATGCTAACGCAGATACCGGAAGAGCCATGGAGCACAGTATGTGCGGACTTTGTTGGGCCCTTACCCCGGTCCAAACATGGGAATACGATGCTCTTGGTGTTTGTGGACAGATTCTCAAAGTGGACAGAGTTGGTCCCTTTGAGAAGCGCTACAGCAGCATCGCTGCAAAAAGGATTTCGCGAGCGGATATTGGCCAAGTTTGAGGTACCAAAGGTGCTTATAACTGACAACGGAGCGCGGTTTACAAGCAAGGCCTTTAGAACCTACTTGGAAGAATTGGGGGTGCGACACCAGTTTACGGCACCATACACCCCACAAGAAAACCCAACGGAAAGGATGAATCGGACAGTGAAAACTATGGTGGCACAATATGCCAAGGATAATCAGCGGTGCTGGGACGAGCTATTACCGGAGCTGTCTCTGGCCGTCAATTCCAGCGTAGCAGCGTCTACCGGATACAGCGCGGCGTTCATAACGCAGGGGCGCGAACCGCGGCTGCCAAAAGCACTGTTCGACGAAGTCACAGTAGGCACCGGCAGAAACACGCAGACGCCCACCGAAAATGCTGCCAAGCTAAAGGAGGTATTCGAGGTGGTACGACGTAGCTTGGAAAAGGCGGCCCAAGACCAAGCTCGGCATTATAACTTGAGGAGACGGGCATGGAAACCGGCAGTGGGCGACAAGGTGTGGGCAAAGCAGCACCACCTGTCAAATGCAGCTGAGGGATTCGCTGCTAAATTAGCCCCGAAATTCTCTGGCCCATATACGATCACAACTTTCGTATCACCAGTTATAGCGAAACTAAGAAGCAAAACTGAGAAAAGGGAACGGACAGCTCACATTTGCGACTTAAAACCGCATAGCGAGGAATCGGACAAGGAGGGACGCAAAACACAACAATAAGTTTGGTTAAAATTTTTTTTGTAAAAGGGGGGACCATGTAAAATTTTCAAGGGGGACCCTACGATTGCCCTGCCTAATAATTAAAAAAAAAAATAGCAAAACAAAAAAAAAAAAAAAACACGTAGATTTCTGAAAGCAAAAGAGTAGGTTATTAAAGTCGTTAAAGTGATATACTCCATTTACTCACCTGAGTTTATACCTATGGAAAAATGAGGAAATCTGTATTAGTTAAAATCATGGAAAGGGTTTTTTGTTTTATAAAAAAAAAAAAAAAAGAAAGGGTAATACATGTGCCACTACTGGAACATGTATGAAAAAAAAGGGGGAGAGAAAAACAACAACAAACAACAAAGAAGCTAGCGCGGCGAATTTAAAAAAAAAAAAAAAAAAAGAACGGGAAAAATGCAGAGAGAGCGCTGACAAACATGGCGACTATAACGGTAAGGACACCGTTGATCACGCACTAACACAAACACACTTGAGTACTCACCAGAGGGTATAAAAGCGCTGGCTGCCATGCGTTCAGCCTCTTTGAGAAAAATCAGCCGAACCACTAACATGCCAGCTTACGCACCATTGGACAGCAGCGAGGGAGCGTCGACTCCCAATCAACGTGTTCGCGCGTTACTGGAAGCACGCCGAGTAGTTCCAGCGCCCCGGCGAGTCATACGGCGCAGGCGCGTTCCACTACCGCCAGTGCGGCTACCATTCCATCCGCGTAGACGAGTGGCACGCCGTCAGCGAGAGCCGTCGCCTGACGTGCTCGTGCTGATGGCGTCGCCATTGCGAGATACCAGCGATGAGGAACGGGCACGCCAGGAGCGGGCAGCGGAGGCTCGGCGCCGGTTGAACGGGTGGTGTGCGGAACAGATGCGCAAGAAGGGCATCGAGGAGGGCTGGTTTAACCGGAGGCGGTCGGAGTCATCCACGGAGTCCGAGGCAGGCACAGGGTCCGAGTCGGAGGACTGGGGGCACCCAGCAGCTCCACCAACACCACCACCGGAATCACGCCTGGCGAGGTCACCTTCAAGGATCCGGGTGGAGGAGGAGGCGGTCGTGGAGATCTCCTCGGAATCGGAGGCAGGTGACGGCAGCTGCGCCTCCGAGGAATACGTCGCCACGTATGTGTCGTCGATGGATGACGACGCAACCTCGGTCGAGGAGGAGAACATGGGCGTGGTTAGCGCGGACAGCGACGCGGAGGACCAGGAGGTGGCCAACGTCGGCGTAGTGGACGCAGACGACGACGCGCCGGGGGAAAGAGCAGAGGTAACTCGGGAACCCGAGACCGCAACCCCGCACGGCGAAGGGATGACGGCAGCGGCGACGAGGCGGTCACGCTACGACGGAGCGGGCTGGTGCCACGAGGTGACGGTGGTCTACCGGTGGCGCGAGCAAGCGACGCCACCCGCGGAAGGGTTCGTGTTGCGCGAAGCCACACCACCGCCGCGGACCCCGTCACCACCACCACCACCACCGTCCAGGATACCGACGTTAGCGCCGCGGGAAGTTTCGCCGGACACCCTGGAAAAGGCACCGTGGGTGTGGCCCCAACCGGCCAGTGAGACTACAGCGGCAGCCGAACAGCGCGTGCCGGGCTCGCCTCCGCGTGGTGAGTCACCGCCTCCGCCCCCACGCTGGTCACCCATCCGGGTGAGACCATCGTTGGGCCGGCAGGCTTCGTGCCCGGGTCCCACACGGCCGGCCCGCCCGTCACTTCAACGCCAACAGTCGGCGCCGAGCGGTCGCCCCACCTGGCGAGAGTTGAGCCCGGACCAGTGGCCACCCGAGGTTGCAGCGGCGATGGATCAGGGGCCGACCAGGCGTTCGTGCCGCCTGGTATGGATACACGGCCGACGTTATCGTATAAGAGGGTCGTCCGTAGGAACGCGCTTTTCGCGTGCGATCCGTGAGCGCACGGATCCCAAGAAAAAAAAAAAACACGAACGCACACAAAAAAAATAAATATTCACAATAAAAAAATATATAAAAAAAAAAAAATTGTAGGCATTTATTCAGAACCTGGAAAGAGAAAAAAGAAAGAAGAAGAAATGTAACACCGGCCGACGCTGGTAAGTATTGAAGAACGATACGTACCTGAGGCCAAGGGGGAAAATAAAGCCAGCGGGCACCGCGGTGCCCATCCTAGTTAAAAGAGAGGATGGATTAGTAACGGCAATGGCAACCGTGGTGGGTTTTTACTTACTTTTTTGCTTATATTTTCCAGCAACAAATTTGGTGCGTCATGTGGCGTCAGTGAGGAGTGGTTGTCGATAGCCGGCGCAGATCGCCGCTATCGATTAAATATCGCCGATCACGCACGACGCTAGGCTCCCTGGCATGGCATGCGATGTCAGCAACACAGCGCAACACAAAGCTGACTGCTACGAGGACGATCGACACAACTCTAAGCTGGTGGTTATAAGGTCGGTGAACGGCCGTTGAGTTCGAAACGGCACTGCGGATGGCGCGCTTATTCAAAGTTTGAATTTGAAGTGGAAGACTCCACTTCCGAGGAAAGAGGGGAGTGTGAGGAGCTGTGAATGCTTCTCACAAAAGTAGTATAATTCGACTGGGCTGTTTTTGGTTGTTTGGAATAAATATATATATATATGTGGTATACATACATATATATATATATATTTATAAATACATAGAAAAAAGTAAACAAAGCCGGCGGCCGAAACACGTATAAAGAGACATGCCGCGGCCGGACCTGAGTCGCGGCGAATTCGCATGCTGTCTCACTCTGACACCCGGTGTCAGCGCTTAGGTACGTGTCTCGCAGCTAGGATGGCTGGACACGTACCGTTAATGTGGAGGACAGAGTGCCGTTGGTGTGTGAGCAGTGCGATCACCGTTTATGGTGATCACTGTCATACCAACGGCGGGCGTGAGTCGCAACGGCCAGGCACCGTTGTTGCCAAGGGCCAAAATGACCATCACGCCACCTTTGCCCTTCCTTTGACATTGGCGCTGACAGGCCCCGATCCAGCGAGGCAACAGCGCGTATAAAAGGAGCTGCCGACCGACGGCGCGAGATAGTAGAAACCAGAGCGATCAACGCGCAGCTAAAACACGGCCGGTTCGAGAGTTACTAAAACGCGTCAAGTGAAGTACGGAAGAATATCGAGTGTCCGAGTGAAAGTGGGACAAGGATTACAAGGACATTTCAAGGACTTTACACTCAACACAAGGAGCCAAAGGTAGTCCTAAGCGTTTTGTGGACTATTATAAGTGCGCTAAGTTACAAAGTTGTGAATAGACTAAGTACGGATTCGTGACTGACTGAGGTCAAGCACTACGAAAGACTTGTCCTGAGGATACAACTTGCAAGGCGAATCCTTGCCATCCGCGCGTCGAATTAGTGTGCCTGGCGTAAGACAAGGTGAAGCGCACGTACACCAGCGAGTAGGAGTGCTAATGGTAGCTTCTTGCGGAGACAAGAAAGCCAATAGCGAAACCTGGCGTAGCTGGCGTAGTACGCAACAAACCTAGTCCCGTAGGCGAGACTAAATTCGATCGTTGACTGGCAGGAGAGTCTGCTGTAAGGTGTTCCAAAGGCAAGGGTAATAGTACCGCGAGGCTAGTCCAGCACGCAGCCGAACTAGAGTTAAGCAAACAAGTGTAACAAACAGAAAATTACCGATTCAAATATAAAGATATTTCATATAAACTAAAAGCACCAAGTGTTCTAATTGTCGCAGCGCCACGAATACAAATTTGTTGGCACGTACCCTCAGCACCGCAAGAATTAGCCCAGCTTATATTCGGGATAAACCGAAGGTTCGTTACAAAAGAAACACAACCGTCACCAAAGAAAGACAATGACAATGACAATGTCTCAATAATGTGGAAAGTATCGAACGAACATCTCTATGTGCAAAGCTCTGGACGACAGCGGGTAAAGTTGGCAACACAACTGCTGTCCAACACAACAGCCAATGCAGTTTTGCGTTGTTTTTCTTTGGGACTCGAAGTAGACAATGCCATTAAGACAGCTGCATTTATCAAATTGGTGAACGACTGGTTTGACATATTCAACTCCAAATTTTCCTATATTAATTACAGCTGTATGCCAGCCAAACAGCCATATGGCTGCTCGCTGCAAATACAGCAAGAAATTTAAAAAAAAAGACACATTTCGTAAGTAAGCCAATTGTGCCAAATTTAAAGGCACAGTCTCAAACGCAGGACGTTCCGATGAGGAATTGTCTGCCCTTTCAAAAGGGCATACAAATAAGCAATTCATTGCTGCAGCAACTGCATGTGTTCTTGGGAGAATATGTTATAACTTCGAGACTATCCCAAGATCTGCTTGAGAATTTTTTTAGCGCAATGCGGTCGATAGGTGGACTGCATGACCATCCTTCACCTATAAACTTCAAATATAGATTGCGCAAATATATTATTGGTAATTTGTAACTTTATTTTATTTATATAATGTGAATTCGTCAAATGTTGTAGTTAGTAAATGTTCTAATGCTTTATTGTTAATGTCTGTCTATTCGTCAAATGTAGGATATAGTTATTGTGTATATGTCTATAGGAAGGTGAGGATGCGTGTAACAAAACTTTAAAAACTATACACGTTATTATAATATATGGTTTACCCTTTAATTTAGCTAGAAATAAAGAACTCTTAGGTGAGAAGGGCAATGTTGAAGCAGATGACGTGCCTTGGGTCAACATAAACATATTCCATTCAGAACAGCTACCTGACATGGCAGAGTGTGAAGACGTTCCCGACTTGTCGACATCAGAAGACATTGATGAGCTGACGGAAGACGCCCTCGAATACCTCGCAGGTTACATAATAAAAAAAGTTAATCTTTCAGACGAGGATAAGGAAAATTTATCTTTTACTTATGTCGACCAGGTGTCGGCAGGATTTTTAAAAAAAACCATCAATGCAATTTAAGGCAAACATTATTGAATTGGAAAAGATATTCCAGCTTATTAATAGTAAAAATCAAGTGTCAATTAAAAACAATATAATAGATTTTTTAGTAATAGTAATAGATTTTTTAGTAAGTAAGGCAACTAATATTTCTGTTGAAAATAAAATTAAGGAATTTTTTTTTAAAACTAGAATATTTTTTAGAATTAAGTATTTAAACAAAAAAATTAGAGATAAGAAGCAAAAACAAAAATTTGTTGGGAACAAAAATCTGTTAAAAATTTTATTATAAGAATATACAACAAACACAAATATTATTAAAAAGATTTATTGCCTTTGTAACTTTAATTTAATCATTCTGGTCTTAGTTCCAACAAACAACTTACAAATACATATGCATGCACGTACAAATTTCTGTGTAACGACACAAGCGTATATACAAATTCATTACTCTCTTGATCTCACTCTCTCGCTCTTATGTTCTCATTTTTATAAGGCAGCGCGTCGACTGCGTTACGCTACCTAGTATAATTGTATCATGATATGGACTATGCGTTATTGAATAGATAAATGCAAAAAAACTTAGATATGGTTTGCTTATTAGTATTTTGGAAATAAGGTAATGCATTTTACAAGACTTAATTCAAAACTAAAATTAACACTAAACAAAAGGTATTTTACATGCAAATACTAAACGTTAGTTACCGTAATTCTAAATTTATTTGTTAGTGAGCATATTAAATATAAGTGAACATTTCGATAAAGGGTATTTAAGGTCTGCTCGGCTTGTGCGTTTCATCGACAACAACCAGCGCATGATGTTTTTTTTTGTCTTGCTGCGCTTTGCCTATTCTTCATTGGCACACGCAGATGCATACACACTAGAGAGCTGCATAAGTCCATTCACAACTGTAATTTAATAGAATGTATTCGAGTTGAATAGCGTAGAATGAGTGGCAGACAAAACATAATATGGGTGAATATGAATAGTAGCATGTGTCGATACTAATATTCATCATAATTCATGACATTGAAGTTGAATACTATGAGTAGAAAACGCAAAACATACTAAAGCGTAGACTGATTCCACTCATTTGTATTGATTTTAGTCATTTCGTGGGCCTAGAGAAATTACGCATATATATGTATATGCACAGCGCCAGACTGACGCACAAGTTGACGGTCTGATCGCAAGCGTCGCCCCGTCAGCGCGACGCACAAGCAGCTCGGGCACAGGGTCATAAAAAAATGGGTTCTGTGTGTGCACTTATAAAAATACTGTAGACCTGCATCTTAGGCAATGCGTGCATAGGCAAAAAAGTCAACGATGCGCTGGCAAATTAAATTGTCATATTTTTGTGCATATATCACTTCGCTCAGTGCACAAATTTTTGGTGATATTTTCGAGCCGCTGACAATCGATTTGTGACCTAACGGCATATGCACATGCATATACACTGCGCGTCATCAGGTTAGCGCCCCCTTCCTACACTCATTTTTTTTTGCTTTTTTCTCTTTGCCTCTTGCACTCAACTTCTAAGTTTTTGTTTTGATATTGCTATCGTCATGTGAGATCTCTCTCATAATGAAATAAAGCGCGAGAGAAGAACAGTTATGTTTTATTTTCTATTCTGCTTTATTTTCGCAAAGAATGCGTGCACTTATTTTGCGTCATCAGATTAGCGCCGCCAAATGAAATTTTAGTTATCTTGCTTATTTTGGCAATTGCAGTCACCAAATTTTTTGTGAAGCTCAAAGCATTCAATATCTTTAAATAAAAGTACAGTATGGGTAAAGGAAAAGTTTTATCTTTGGTTGAAAAATCAAAGATTGAGGCATACTTTGAATCTGGACTATCCTACTATAAAATTGCTGAAAAGACGGGAAGACACAGAAAAACAATTGCCAATTGCCAAAAACTACAAAGGCGGCAATAATCAAGTGATTTCACAAGCAGATAGAAGAGCAATACTTCGGGAAGCTTCGAATTCTCACGAATCGACCACCAAGATTAGGGAAAAAACCGGTGTTAAGGTGAGCTTATCAACGGTCCAAAGAGTAATTAAGAAAGCTAATCACTTAAAGAGACGGAAATTAAAAAAAAAAACCACCACTCAATATGCTGAGAAAAGAAATGCGCTTTAATTTTGCCCGAGCGCACATGACTTGGTCTACCCAATGGCAGCATGTTGTCTTTTCAGATGAAAAAAAATTTAATTTGGAAGGACCTGATGGCTATAATTATTATTTTCATGACCTACGCAAAGAGGAGCATCACTTGGACCGCTTGCACAGCCGGGTGGGGGGTTATTGTGGGGGAGCAATATCTTACTACGGCACTTGCGAGCTTCAATTTTGACATCGCTCATGAACGCACAGGACTATAACACGGTGTTAAAAACGGCTTTTCCGCATTTCCAAAACCTTTTTCAAAACCTGCAGTGGACTTTCCAGCACGATAATGCTCCAATTCACACCGCCCGATCCGTGAAGTCATGGATTCAGGGCCAACAAGTTGGTCTCATGGAGTGGCCACCATACTTACCCGACCTTAACATCATTGAAAACGTCTGGGGATGGTTGGTCAGGAAAGTGTATGAGTCCGGAGAGCAGTATAGTACAAAGACGGAGTTAATCGAAGGTATCAAACACGCTTGGTCAACCATATCATTGAATTATATTGAACAACTTTATAATTCATTTCCTAATCGAATTTTTGAAGTAATTTCAAACAAAGGCGGGACTACGCACTACTAATATTACTTAAAATTTTTAAAAATTTAATATACAGGTGTTATAAACTACCATTATTGGTCATCAACTTAATTAAATTGAATTTAACGCAGGGGGCGCTAACCTGATGACCAAATTTTTGTTACATTTTTTTGGTACCTTTCTCAAAAACATTTATTAAACAAGTAAAAACGTTGCAGTCGGACGCAACCGACTGCGGAATACTTTGATACCAGTAAAAGAACGGTTGATAAGGGAGAATGCAGGGGCGAAGGGCGTGGGCCATGTGGTAAACATCGCCAGCTATCATGTTACCAAATTTGGTGACTTTAGCTCAAAAGCTGTGGAAGATAACTTAACTCCCAAATTTAAAAGGTGGGCGGCAGAGGTAGGCGTGGCATCTTAATTTTTGAATCAAATGTTTTTAACTGTCACCATCTATATTCATAAAAAGTTTGGTGGCTCAAGCTCAAAAACTGTTAGAGATATAGCCGATTCCGATTTTATAAGGCGGGTGGCTTAGGTGGGCGTGGCATCCAAAATTTTGATGCACATCTTTGGTAGATGCTGCATTCTATCTCTACCCAATTTAAGGGCTCTAGCTTAAAAACTATAAGAGATATCGAAATTTCCGATTTTAAATAGTGGGCGGCAGAGGTGGGCGTGGCATCCAAATTTTTCTTGCAGATCTTTTGTAGATGTCACCATATATCTTCCTACCAAATTTGGTGACTCTAGTTCAAAAAAATGTGGAAGATACTCGCATAACCGTTTTAACATCGGCGGGGGTGGGGGGCGGAAGGTGTGGGCGTGGCATCCAAAGTTTTGATCAATTTTTATGGGGAACGTCAATATCTATCTTCACAAAAAAATTTGGTGGCTCTAGCCCAAAAAATGTGAAAACTATAGGCGTTTCCAATTTCATGGAGAAGGGGGATGGGGGCGGAATTAGGGGGCGTGGCATCCAATTTTTGATGGGGAACGTCAGTACCTATCTTGACACAAAATTTGGTGGCTCTAGCCCAAAAAATGTGAAAACTATATTTCATGGAGATGGGGGATGGGGGCGGAATTACTGGCGTGGCATCCAAAATTAGGGGGCGTGGCATCCAATTTTTATGGGGAACGTCAATATCTATCTTGACACAAAATTTGGTGGCTCTAGCCCAAAAAATGTGAAAACTATAGTCGTTTCCAATTTCATGGAGAAGAGGGGATGGGGGCGGAATTAGGGGCGTGGCATCCAAAATTTTGATGCATTTTTTTGGGGAACGTCAATATCTATCTTGACACAAAATTTGATGGCTCTAGCCCAAAAAATGTGAAAACTATAGGCGCTTCCAATTTCATGGAGAAGGGGGATGGGGGCGGAATTAGGGGGCGTGGCATCCAAGTTTTGATGGGGAACGTCAGTACCTATCTTGACAGAAAATTTTGGTGGCTCTAGCCCAAAAAATGTGAAAGCTATAGTCGTTTCCAATTTCTTGGTTAAGGGGGGATGGGGGCGGAAACGGGGCGTGGCATCCAAGTTTTGATGGGGAACGTCGATATCTATCTTGATACAAAATTTGGTGGCTCTAGCCCAAAAATGTGAAAACTATAGGCGTTTCCAATTTCATGGAGAAGGGGGGATGGGGGCGGAATTAGGGGGCGTGGCATCCAATTTTTATGGGGAACGTCGATATCTATCTTGATACAAAATTTGGTGGCTCTAGCCCAAAAAATGTGAAAACTATAGGCGTTTCCAATTTCATGGAGAAGGGGGGATGGGGGCGGAATTAGGGGGCGTGGCATCCAATTTTTGATGGGGAACGTCAGTACCTATCTTGACACAAAATTTGGTGGCTCTAGCCCAAAAGATGTAAAAACTATAGGCGTTTCCAGTTTCAAGGAGCAGGGATGATGGGGGCGGAAGGAGTGGGCGTGGCATCCAAAATTTTGATGCAGTTTTTTCAAGGACATGACTAGCTATCTGCGTGCAAAATTTGGTAACTCTAGCTGTAAGAATGTGAGAAATATTTGGTTTTATCGGTTTTATGTTATCAATTTTATCGATTTCCCAGCCTCCTAGTAGGCGTGGCACCCCAATCTTGACACTTTATCTGTCGCGCCTATAGACAAACATAATTGCAAAGTTTCAAGTCTCTAGCTTTACGGGTGTCGAAAAAAGTTGCGTTCATACAGACGGACAGACGGACACCATGACGGACATTGCACAAAACCAATATACTATGAGACCTTCGGTATCAAAGTATAAAAATATTCCTTATTGTTACAGTAGCCATTGTTGTTTTATTTTGAAGAGAAATGGATGTAGCACAATATAAAAAAAAATTTAAAGCTGGAGCTCAGATGGTTTGGATTTTTATTGAGCATTGAAGGTGAGTGTAAAAGGGGGCGCTAACCTGATGACGCGCAGTGTATATGTAAGGCAAAAAAAATACAAAATTATGTACATACATACATAGCAGAATTTATACTAGAGTTGCTTCAGAACTACTCAAATATAACTGTAAATTTTCATTTATTTGATCCGTGGCCTGACGTTTGGATGTATTGCGACTGCGTACGTTGCCAGCGCACTGCGTTCACCTATACAATTTTGTCAAAGTACTCAATACCATTCAAATCATTTTACGCATTGTATACTCGAATGCCGTTTTTTTTGCCATTCATGCAGCTCTCTAATACACACAAAGACGGGCCTGACCTAGGCTAACTTTTGCAGTCAGCTGCTGTCGTGTTGCCGCCTGCGACTCAGCAAGGAATTGAAATATAAATAAATATAACAAAAAAATAAAATAAGCAATTTAATGTATTATTAGCTTGTAAGCATTATAATGTAAAAAGTAAAAAAAATAAAATATTTAAAAGATAAACGACACCAAATGTTATGTTCGTGCGTATATACATGACCTAGGCCATGATACAATTATACAAGGTAGTCCACTCGGCTGCCGAAGTCGTTCGGATTTTGGTCCCCTAGTTTCAGGGCGTGCCTGCTTGTCGAAATGAAAGGTTGTGTGCGGACGGTTATTTTTCAGAGCTTTAACCCTTAAGTGCCAAGCAGAAAAATGTCTTTTTGCAGTTGTTGTCGCAGGCACGTGCTAGGCGTAAAGTTTGTGCATGTACCAAAATGTATTGTGAAGAGAACTTTGTGGGAGCAGTCTCTGGGCTGTAGCCTTATTGAGACCTCCAAAATTTGCGATACGCATTTCAGTGCTTCACAGTTGAAGTCGTTATCAGGCGCAGGGCAGCCACTGAAAAGAAGACGACTGAATTCGACTGCTGTTCCGCGAAGAGAGGCAGAGCCTGAACCAACTTTTGTTAAATTAGGCTACGCTAATTCGAGCACGCAAACAGAGTAAGTTAACTGTGTTAAAAATATTATGTATATACAAAAAAAATTTATTTGTGATTTAGGGACAAAGCGATAGATCGGGCAATTCACATGGAAAACACGAGCCTGAAAGAAAAGATTAGTCTTTTGGAAATGGAAATGCAGTCCTTACGCCAGCAACTTGATGATTATCAAGATCTTGAAAGGTCTCTAGGCAAAATATTTACCCGGACTCAAATAAATATTTTGAAGAGAGGAGGATAAAAAGCAGTTTTTAATGCAGCCGACATGTCTGCATCTATTTGCCTCCATACCGCGGGACCTCGTGCCTAACGTCATTTATACAGGAAAGGCTTTCCTTTTCCGTGTCGTTCAAAGTTGTATAATTGGTTGGCAGCAGTAAAAATTCACCAGGAACCCTTGATATCATGATTGACCTTATGGAAAATGAAGATATGCCTGAAATAGATAAGCTCTGCGTCTTGTGCTTCGATGAGATGCTGCCTTGGAATATGACAGCTCAGCGGACGTTGTCTTTGAGCCAAGCAACTATGTCCAAGTGGCTATAGAACGTGGCTTGAAGAAATCGTGGAAGCAACCAGTATTCTTCGATTTCAACGCTGCAATGGACGTAGTTACTCTGCACTCCATTTTGATAAAGCTGCACAAGAAAGGTTTTCCAGTAGTAGCTATTGTGTCAAATTTCGGCCCTGGAAATCAAAGCTTATGGAGACAGCTCGGTATATCGGAGAGTAAGTCTTTCATAACAGAATTTTTAATTTATTTTCACTTTTAGCAAAGACCTGGTTTAGCTATCCGGCGGATGCGCGTTTAAAAGTATTTGTTTTTTCCGACACTCAACACCTGGTTAAGTTAATCCGTAACCACTATATCGGCTGCGGATTAAACATCAACGGAAAAAAGTTGACAAAAGCGACAATCCAGCAGACAATTCGGTACTGTGCTCAGTCCGACGTGTCGATACTTTTTAAGATTACCGATAGTCACGTTAATGTTGAGTCGCTGACTAAACAAAAATTAAAATTGGCAACGCAACTTTTCTCCCATACAACCGCCAGTTCTATTAGACGTAGCTATGCGTAGGGGAATATAATAGAGAACCCGTGCGAAACAGCAGATTTCTTTATGGTTCGATGTGTTCAACACAAAACTGTCAACAGCAAATTCCATCGAAACAACGCAGCCTTACGGAAAGCAACTAAAAATGCAACACGGCATTTTGGCTAAAATGTAAAAGATTATGAATAATACGGATATAAGCTGCCCTTCCAAAAAGGCATTTTGGTAAGCAATGTAACCCTTGACGGCTTGCATAGCTACTTGGCGGAAAAGTATGGCTCGGAATATATTTTAATAAGTCTTCTTAACCAAGACATTCTTGAAAAGTTTTTTGGGGCCATGCGGTCGAGAGGTGGACAGTTCGACCATCCGACTTCACTGCAGTTTAAGTATAGAGTAAGAAAATATATAACAGGTATAACAAAAACAACCGATTAATATTTCATTAATACTAACACTAATTGTCATTCACGCAAGACGATTCTGATGAGTGGTTTAATCTTGACTTTTCTCAAGCCGTCCAAAATAATGACAACAAAGAGAACGAGCATGACGATTGCAATCTCCAATTTGATTTTGATGACAGCATAGCAGCAGACATAGACGAGTTGACGGAGGATGCGCTCGAATACCTGGCTGGTTACATCATAAAAAAATTAAATTTGTCTAATGAGTTTGCCAAAGAGTCGACATTCACATACGTAGATGAGGTGTCGCATGGAGGACTGATGAAACCTTCATCGACATTTAAAAACAAAATAAAACAATTAGCATTAATATTTTTACATATTGTAAAAGATACATTTAAAATAACAGAAAATGTAAAACAGACATTGTTAAACGCCGAGCAGGTCGATATCAGTGTAAATAAAAAAAAATTTTTTAAGATACGTATATTCTTTAGAATAAAGAGCTTGAACAAAAGAATGGCTTTTAAATAGAGAGCTGCATGAATGGCAAAAAAAACGGCATTCGAGTATACAATGCGTAAAATGATTTGAATGGTATTGAGTACTTTGACAAAATTGTATAGGTGAACGCAGTGCGCTGGCAACGTACGCAGTCGCAATACATCCAAACGTCAGGCCACGGATCAAATAAATGAAAATTTACAGTTATATTTGAGTAGTTCTGAAGCAACTCGAGTATAAATTCTGCTATGTATGTATGTACATAATTTTGTATTTTTTTTGCCTTACATATATATGCATGTGCATATGCCGTTAGGTCACAAATCGATTGTCAGCGGCTCGAAAATATCACCAAAAATGTGTGCACTGAGCGAAGTGATACATGCACAAAAATATGACAATTTAATTTGCCAGCGCATCGTTGACTTTTTTGCCTATGCACGCATTGTCTAAGATGCAGGTCTACAGTATTTTTATAAGTGCACACACAGAACCCATTTTGTTGTGACCCTGTGCCCGAGCTGCTTGTGCGTCGCGCTGACGGGGCGACGCTTGCGATCAGACCGTCAACTTGTGCGTCAGTCTGGCGCCGTGCATATACATATATATGCGTAATTTCTCTAGGCCCACGAAATGCCTGGAATCAATACAAATGAGTGGAATCAGTCTACGCTTTAGTATGTTTTGCGTTTTCTACTCATAGTATTCAACTTCAATGTCATGAATTATGATGAATATTAGTATCGACACATGCTACTATTCATATTCACCCATATTATGTTTTGTCTGCCACTCATTCTACGCTATTCAACTCGAATACATTCTATTAAATTACAGTTGTGAATGGACTTATGCAGCTCTCTAGTGTGTATGCATGTGCGTGTGCCAATGAAGAATAGGCAAAGCGCAGCAAGACAAAAAAAACAAGTAAAAACGTTGAAGTCGGACGCAACCGACTGCGGAATACTTTGATACCAGTAAAAGAACGGTTGATAAGGGAGAATGCAGGGGCGAAGGGAGTGGGCCATGTGGTAAACATCGCCAGCTATCCTGTTACCAAATTTTGTGACTTTAGCTCAAAAACTGTGGAAGATAACTTAACTCCCAAATTTAAAAGGTGGGCGGCAGAGGTAAGCGTGGCATCCAAAATTTTTAATCAAATGTTTTTAACTGTCACTATCAATCTTCCTACCAAGTTTGGTGGCTCTAGCTCAAAAACTGTTAAAGATATAGCCGATTCCGATTTTATAAGGCGAGTGGCTTAGGTGGGCGTGGCATCCAAAATTTTGATGCATTTTTTTGGGGAACGTCAATATCTATCTTCTCACAAAAGTTGGTGGCTCTAGCCCAAAAAATGTGAAAACTACAGGCGTTTCCAATTTCTTGGAGAAGGGGAGATGGGGGCGGAATCAGGGGGCGTGGCATCCAAGTTTTGATGGGGAACGTCAGTACCTATCATGACACAAAATTTGGTGGCTCTAGCCCAAAAAATGTGAAAACTATAGGCGTTTCCAATTTCATGGAGAGGGGGGAGATGGGGGCGGAATCAGGGTCGTGGCATCCAAAATTTTGATGCATTTTTTTGTGGAACGTCAATATCTATCTTGACACAAAATTTGGTGGCTCTAGCCCAAAAAATGTGAAAACTATAGGCGTTTCCAGTTTCAAGGAGCAGGGATGATGGGGGCGGAAGGAGTGGGCGTGGCATCCAAAATTTTGATGCAGTTTTTTTAGGGACATGACTAGCTATCTGCGTGCAAAATTTGGTAACTCTAGCTGTAAGAATGTGAGAAATATTTGGTTTTATCGGTTTTCAGTTATCGAATTTATCGATTTCCCAGCCTCCTAGTAGGCGTGGCACCCCAATCTTGACACTTTATCTGTCGCGCCTATAGACAAACATAATTGCAAAGTTTCAAGTCTCTAGCTTTACGTGTGTCGAAAAAAGTTGCGTTCATACAGACGGACAGACGGACACCATGACGGACATTGCACAAAACCAATATACTATGAGACCTTCGGTATCAAAGTATAAACATCATGCGCTGGTTGTTGTCGATGAAACGCACAAGCCGAGCAGACCTTAAATACCCTTTATCGAAATGTTCACTTATATTTAATATGCTCACTAACAAATAAATTTAGAATTACGGTAACTACCCTCTAGTTCGGCCGAGCAACACTGTATTAACGTTTCGTCGACGCTTTTGTGAATGTCGTTGACGCTCGGTTATACCCCTCACTATGCGTTCGATTGACGTATTTTGTTCGGGCATGTCCGCTCAAACCGTTAACGTTTCTCAATGCACGCTGGGTTGACCCAATAACATGCAGGGAAGCGACAATAAATGAAACTCGTTTGTCCCTATGCCATGCATAGAGAGACGTAACTGCCGCTCGTTTGTCCCTATGCCATGCATAGAGAGACGTAACTGCCGCTCGTTTGTCCCAATGGCATGCATAGAGATTCGTAATTGTCGCTAGGCCGACCCAATGCCATGCATAGAGCGACGTAACTGACGCTAGGCCGACCCAATCCCATGCATAGAGCGACGTAATTGTCGCTTGCTTGACCCAATCCCATGCATGGAGAGGCTTCTCTCTTGACGGCAATACAAATGTTTTACACTATAAACGTTTTTATTTCATTTATTTATATTACTTTTTTTAAATATATTATTATATCACATTAATAACAATACTTGCAAATATGCCAGAAAAGACAGTTACTGAAACTCCGCCGCTTTCCGCTGAAGACATTTTTGTTTGAATAAATTTGTTTTTTGTCCCGCAACAACGAGTCGCAGCTCCTTCTTCAGATTGCCACTGGCGGAGTCCGCAATGTAGTCTGGAATAAAATAGAGGAAATATAATAATATTATTAAATAAACACCGTGTAAAAATGTTTTTAATTACCAGTCTGGATATTGTTTTCCAAATTACGTGCAATCTTTGTGCAGGTGCAGTTATTGCAAGGAGTATTTTTTTTTGTACTGAAATAAACGGAAACAAATGTTAGAAAATATATTAAAGAATATTTACATATTTTTGTATTTACTTACGCAGTGGAGTAGGAGCAAAACGTTTTATTTTTGGTCACGACAATTTTTTGCTTTATATGTAGACAATTAATTGTTAGAATGTCAAACGAGTGCTTACATGTCAGCCGAAAATGAGGCAAAGGCAACAAAGAAAGAGAAAAGCATATCAACATGAAAAATGTTAGAGCGTCCGACTCTCTCTATCTCTCTCTCTGTTAAGCGTTCGGCTTCAATCGTTTTCGGCTAGACGCATTGACGTTTTGCGTTTTGGGTGCAAAGCAGTGTTGACGAAAAGACAACGTTTAGTATTTGCACGTAAAATACCTTTTGTTTAGTGTTAATTTTAGTTTTGAATTAAGTCTTGTAAAATGCATTACCTTATTTCCAAAAACTAATAAGCAAACCATATCTAAGTTTTTTTTGCATTTATCTATTCAATAACGCATAGTCCATATAAAGTGTAAGCTACCCTCCCATCTAAGGCAGCAGCGAGCAGGTCGAAGCAAAACTCTGAAATTGCCAAACTCAATTTCTGCGACAACAACAAGAGAAATGAAAAAAGGCAACAACTAATCTGTGTCTTGCGCCTCGCACAATTTGCTATCAAAACAAAAAGCTGACCAATAATGGCCGACTTGGTTTTTTATCCACCTTATCCAGTCCCGCAACCACCAGCTGGTTTTCAACGAGTAAAAATATAAAATGACTAGGCACATGTTCCTTCGGAAGACTGAACGTTTTCTGTTAAAGCGGCCAGTTCTGGCAAAGACTATGTATTCAACTAGACTGGACAGTTCTCTCTTATACTTTTAGAAGACTAAAATTATATGCGGACACGATGGGGTGCGAAAGTAAACCAAGGCCAAAGAAGAAGTAGGAAGCTAGCAAACGCCGTTAGGCAGCTGGGCTTGCACTGTGTGTATACCAAAAGCAATTGCAGCTGGCAATGCTGTGCATTATAGACACGCCACCTTGCGCGCGGCACCAAGTGGCTGTATGCACGTGCGCTTCTTTGATTTTTGCTGTGCCGGCCTACTCGAGATTTTTGTACATTTTTGCCTTTTTGTATGTATACGTATTATTTGTGAAAATTGTGACATTGCCTAAATTCATTTCTATTGTTGTCATAGAAATTGACTAAGCCAATTTTTGACTTTTGATTCAATCCGGTTGCTGCTGCTGCTGCGTTTCGAGGAAGAGTCGTATTGACTGTATTAAACATTTGAGTAATTAACTAACTTAATGCAATTTAATTAAATATATTATTCGTTACGCATGTTAACATATATTTAAGAAATAAATAAATTCATAAAAATAACTTTATAAAAAAATATATGTATTGTCAATAAAATAAAGTATTTAAATACATCAAATAAATAATCTTTATTTTTAAATCTAAATTTTTATAAGTTAACAATAAAATAAAAATTATTTTGAATTGAAATAAAGAAAATAAGTTGATTTAATTGACTATAATTGAATATTGGCACAAAGGGTATTTTTACTGTGTGTCAATGCCGCTTGCATTTTGCTATTCTTGATAGATACACACAGAACGCTGCTGCTAATTGTGAAACTATTCAAGGTCAAGTTTTTTCTATCGACCAAATGGGTATATTGGTTTTATGCGAATGTATGTAACAGGCAAGAGAAAGCATCGACGGCAAGAGAAAGCATCGACGACCCCATAAAGTATAAATATTCTTGATCAGCATCAACAGCCGAGTCAATATAGCCATGTCTGTATGTGTAAGGTCTAGGGTGAGGGGTATCCACTAGTCGAGCTTTTTCTTACATATTTTCTTTGGACAAGTTGCGGTTTTGCAGAGTCTTGTAACACTTAAGCTGCAATTAATAGGTACATAATTCGCAAATTTTCGTTCTGGTAGTTAATACACGGTGTAATAAAAATGAAAAGGTGCGTAGTTAAAGATTAAGTTAGTGAAGAAAATATCAAATATTTTCGATTTCCGGAGCGGGAAATTCCGTTCTGTTGTGAGAATTTGAAAATTTCGCCAGGATCTGTGACCTCAAACACTTTTGTATGTGCCAGGCATTTTGACGAGTCGTGCTTCGGGTCAAACAAGGCTCAGTCCCAACAGAGCATTTTGGTAAGTAATAATTAAGAATATAATTGGCTGCGCTTATTGGCATATGCTGCAGTTAAATTAAAAATAAAATTAATTTTAAAATATTTAGATTTAAATTCGTATCCTAACGTGTGTTTTGTTTGTTGTGTTTTTTTTTCCATTGCAACGTTTGCCTTCAGCTCGGTCAAGCTTGCATACTATAATGATTCCCAGATTTTATTTTTTAAGCGATAAAATAAAAATTGTTATTGTATTTTTAAGTTATTTTAGAAAAGGGAATGGTTTTATCATTTATTATAAAAATTAAAAGATTAAAAAGTTTAAATTTTTAAATAGGGCACGACGGCGAAGTGGAACATTTTCCAGTGCGAGGGGGGCTAAGACATGTCCGGAAATGTTGGGATGTGCCCCACGCCCACCTAGTACATTGTACTAATTCCCCACTGATGCCACTAGACACGACGAGTGGACGCGTCTGTGCAATGCGGCTCAAACTGCGAGGAACCTGAAAGTTCTTCGCATATGCGGGAAACATTTTGATGCCTCAGACGTTGGAGTAAGAACAGTAAAAAAATACGTTTGTTCCGAAACATTACCTGGGCTACATAAGTTCCAATGAGGTACAGCATATTGATGCAACTTTGCAGCCCCTAGTTAACGAGGCAAATGAGGAGAGTAATCAGATTGTCCAAAAAGAAGAATATTGTAACTAGGCCCTTGAATTTGCTCAGCTATCTGATTTTCATAGAAAGCAATGGAAGATAGCGGAAGATAAGTTAGAAATGCTCACCAAAAAATATGAAGAATTGCAGCAAAAGCATAGTGAAGCACTTACGTCAACCGAAGAACAAATAAGCCTATGGAAAAGCCGTGCCGCGAGAGAGCCATGTGCCGACAATGAAGAAAATAGGGCTTAGCTCTTTGCTAGTATAATAACAAATGAAGCAAGAGTTAAATACTCAGACGCGCAAAAAAAAACTTGGCACAGAACATAAACTATGTTTCCAGCAGAGCCAATGAATTTATGCGTAGCGTCCTGCTCTTAAATCTTCCATCTCCGCGTACGCTTCATCGATTAAAAGACTGGACACTGGATTAGACCCTGCCATCGTAACAAATTTGAGAAGAGCAGTGCTGAAAATGTCTGATCGGAACAAGAGCTGCGTTCTTATAATGGATGAGATTACTGGCAGGAAAGAATTAGAGTATAACTCGAGCGTCGACCAAATTGATGGTTTCGAGGACCTTGGTCTTAGTCAACGCTCCAATTCTGTAGCCCAAAAGTTTAGGTTTTTTATGGTCAGGGGTGTTTTTGAGCCGTGGAAGTATGTTGTGAGCTTCTACTTCTCCAAAACAGCACTATGTAGCGACCGACTCAAGTGCTTTTTATATCAATGGCCAAAAAGTCTTCGTGCTGTACGATTATGTGCACTTATTTAAAAAGTATTAGATACACGCTGCTCTGCAATGGGTAATCGTTTTCTAGTAGTAACGCCAACAAGCATTCCGTTACCCGCACCAATGGACAGCTTGAGAAGCTGGAAGCTTGGTACCTGTGCGACGAAATCGATATCATTGCATTGGGGGGCTATCGACAACAGTGCGAGGCATGATTGCCTTGTGCAATGACTTGTTCGAAGACGAAGGCACTAAGTTCGTCATGCTTGGTAGGCTTATCCAGGACCCGCTGGAAAATTATTTTTCAACACTGCTCTCGAAGCTAGGCAACAACACCCATCCGTCTGCGCGTAAAATTCACTATTTGACCGCAAGGATAGTATCAATGAAGATTCTAACACAGGAGTACCTAGCTGGGAAGAATTGTGAAGACGATGCGGACTTGAATTCAGATTGGGATTATGCGCCGGTAAGTGAAGAGATTGCTCCGACGAGAGCTCTTCCAATGCTAGTTTCGGACACATCGTTGCCTGACAAAGGTGTCTCAGAAAGTCAGACTTCGGCAGCAGCAGCTCGTTATTTTGTTGGCTACAGCATCCGTTCGCAGCTGGAAAAAAATTAAGTGCGAAAAGTGTGTGGACATAATTAAATACGATGAATTAAGTCTGGAGTCAGAACAATTTATTAAATTAAAAAACTACAAAGCTAATGAATTGTTGCTGAAAAATCCGTCGGATTGTTTTTCAAAGTGTGCCAGAGCCATTTTCAAATTTTCACCAGAGTTTTCCAAACAAATCCACACCTGAAGGGTATACGTAATAAAATTCTGCAAGATTGCATTGCGGAAACCAATGTGAAATACCCCAATTGGATTCAGAAGGATTCGCCCTGCGCAAAACATAAAATAATGATGCTCGATCATTTAATTTGTGTACTGCTAAGGAAATCGGCAAAGTGGTTGCGCGAAGCTGAGTTGGAACGCGAGAAGAGCAAAAAACGAAAGTGTGATGGGGCTTTAAACAAGCATGACGCCCAAATGCAAAAAAATGTAAGGCTCAACATTTAAACATTTCAGATGTCCTGAAGAAATAGTGAATATACCTCAAGGGGAAACCAGCCGATAAATGGTTAATGCGCCGCATGCATATACATATATAGAACAATATATGCATACATACATTATTGGTTAACATTTTAAAAAAAATTCGCAATAAAATATTCTTTCAGGTTTCGCTTAAATCGGTGTTTGAACTGTTCGGCTTGAAAGTGACTTCTATTTTTATCGCGTGCGAATGTCATGGTTTTTTGTCATTATCTCGAAAACGAACAGTTGCCCATGCAATACCCAAATATTAAACATGTTTTTGCAATTTATTATCTGAATATTGTACTATAATTAATAAAAAAAAAATATATATATATATATATATATATAAAAAGTATGACTCGGTTGGGGTTCCGAACCCACGACCTTCTGTCTGTGAAGCGGCAGTCTTCCCTTCATGCCACCATAGCTTATGAATTGAGGCAGTCAGTTACTAAGTAAAGCAATCGGGAAAACATTTTTTCGAGGTTTTTACACAATATTACATATTGTATTTTAAATAAAAGCATGTAAAAAAGTGATCATCATAAGCTATAAAAGTTTCGCCTTTTGTCAAAATAACAATTTTGTCGGTAAACGGTTTTTTTACTCACTTAAATGCGTACAAATGTTGCATTCGACACTATGGAAATGCCCATATATTATTAGCAAATTATATTACTGATCTTGTATTTGTATTTTGTAGGCAGAGTCAAATGCGCGAAAAATTTGAATTATAAATATTGGCCGCCGGCATATCAAATGTATTTTAGTACATTTTAAATTATGTATTTTAAATTCTACATATAGCACAAAATAAAAACAATCAATTGAAATGTATTTTTTTAAACAAATTTCATGTGTATTTATTTATATGTAATTTAAATAAAAATTATTTTATAGTATTATATTTAATTTAATACATTTTTTTAATAATACGATAATAATTTTTTAAATTTAAAAATTAATTAAAAATTAAAAAACAAATTTATATATATTTGCATTTTTATTGAAATCATCTCCAAAATCGTATTTGTTGTGGCAGGTCATAAATTACGAAACCAATTGGTACGCATACATTTTAGCTTGCTGCGTATGCACACATATGCACACACACACAGGTATACGCTTGTCATTGGAAAAGGCAAAAATTTACACAAATCTCCACTAGGCCGGCATGCACAGCAAAAACTGAAAGAAGCGCACGTGCATACGAACACTTGGTGCCGCTCGCAAAGGGTCTTGTCTTAAATGCACAGCAATGCTAGCTGCACTTGCTTAAGCAAAACCGCAACTTGTCAAAAGAACAAGTAAGAAGGCTCTAGTCGAGATTTCCCGACTAGGAGATACCCCGAACCCTGTACATAACGCTTACAGTCATTGTCTGTATGCATCTGTGACTAAACTTCAATCTTCGATATCTCTGGTGTTTATTAACCGATTTCGATGCAATTTTCAGAAAAGTTATATCGTTACCCATTTTTTCAACCTCCATTTTTATATTTTCCAAATTCGATAAATTTTTGTAATCGATTGCATGTGTATATCGAAAACGGAAATAGTTATCGAAAATCGGAAACAAACTTGTACTGCCTAGGACTTAGATGAGCTTATGTTCAAAATCTGAAGTCTCTGGCTCTTATAGTCTCTGAGATCTACGCGTTCATACATACGGACAGACGGACGGACAGACGGACATGGCTATATCGACTCGGCTGTTGATGCTGATCAAGAATATATATACTTTATAGGGTCGGAGATGCTTCCTTCTGTCTGTTACATACTTTTGCACAAAACCATTATACCCCTTTTACCCATTTCATGGGTTCTGGGTATAATAATTGCGTTTTCTTCTACAAATAGTAAGAACTATTGTTAATTTTGGAGTCGGTGTCAGCTAAGGTATTCAAAATATTGAATAGATTGATAGATAGCCATTCTGTTGTAAGAGAAAATCCGTTGCGTAAATGACTGAAATTGGAACTTTAAACGCGTTTTTCTCGAAACTACGTTTTGCGAAACTGTGAATTTGAGTTTGCCAGTTCTACTGAACCGCGAGGAATGGGTCTTAAACTATGCAGAATTAATAAAGTTCTGCCATAACGGGGGCAGCCCAGGTACAAACGTACCTAAGCTTACACCGACTCCAAAAATAACAATAGTTCTTACTATTTGTAGAAGAAAACGCAATTATTTTGATTTTTATTATTAGATATTGACGTTCCCCAAAAAATTCATCAAAATTTTGGATGCCACTCCCCCTGATTCCGCCCCCATCCCCCCTTCTCCATGAAATTGGAAACGACTATAGTTTTCTCATTTTTGGGCTAGAGCCACCAAATTTTGTGTCAAGATAGGTACTGACGTTCCCCATCAAAACTTGGATGCCACGCCCCCTGATTCCGCCCCCATCCCCCTTCACCAAGAAATTGGAAACGGCTATATTTTTTTCATTTTTTGGGGTGGAGCCACCAAATTTTGTGTCAAGATAGATATTGACGTTCCGCAAAAAAATAAATTTTTGGATGCCACCCCCCTGATTCCGCCCCCATCCCTCTTCTACTTGAAATTGGAAACGCCTATAGCTCTCACATTTTTCGAGCTTGTAACGAATAACGGTTTGACAACGGATAGGAGTACGCGCTGGCTCTGACTAAGCTCGTCGGCAATGTCGTAAGTGCCCAAAAAAAACGTCCCATTGCTGTGCTCCCAGCATTATAAGTTAATTAATTTTAAAAGAAATCGCGTACTTTATTTTTTTTTCTTTTTGTGAAGGGAATAGTTAGAAAAATGTTAGAAAACAGGAAGGGCTAGATATAGTGGTGTGAGAGGGAGAGATGAGTTGACAGTTAAGGTTAGAGGTAAGCTAGAATATACAGAGGGTATGCAGTTGAGGCAGACGGACCTGTTGATACCACACAGCTGTTGTTGTGTAGATTGCCCACCCTTCCATGATCCTGGTAATTCCCTTGAATAAATAAATTCAGGATCCCAAACAAAATTTACCTTTCGACTACGGATATCTCATCCCAGTTAGGCAAGGCATGGCTCCATAAGAAATAAAGGTAGTTGACGCAGACATTATGAAACTCATTTTATTGACTAAAGACATATCCAAATGCAGACAATAATAACAAATAAAACTGACTAACAATTTAAGGATTCATCCTTAATATAAGAGCATAAAAATAATCGTTATAAATATATGAGATATGCTGTGCATATAAATAATTTATATCATTATTTTTCTTTTAAATTTACAAATTACTATAGAGCTAATATTATTTATTTGAGTGTTTAACTTTATTTATTTAACAGTGTTTTTATGAATTTATATATCTATTTATTTCATCAATTTTTTTTTTTTTTTTTTTGTTTATTTTTTTTTTGTATTTAGCTTTTATTTACTTTAATTTAAATTACTTTAGGGGCAGGCTTAGTGGCAGTAAAAGAAAAAAAAAATTTCACTCGCAAACCAATAGCATAAGGCACACAGTGCACACTCAGCTGTAGCCCTGCAAAGGTTACGCGCGTTCAAAACCAAGCCGAAAAGAGAAGCTTTCGTAGCTTTGGCACGCGCATGTAACACAACAAAATTAGATAAAAGCTCTCGTTTCACTTACCCAAACTCCCACGATTAAAGATCTTTTAATGTGTTGGCATGCTGTAATTTTATATATAAGTTGGGGGGGAAAGCTTTTTGCACGTGCAAAATTCAATAAGCCGGTTGATATGACACGCGCTTTAGTTATTTATCTATTTCTATTGACCATTGATTTGAGTTAATTATTTTTTTTTTTTTTTTCATTTAAGCCCATTTGATTTACATAATTGCACTTAGTTCTTATACATTTTGTTTAATTAAGTATTATTTGATTTTAATTTAATTATATTTCCCATAATTTTGTTTTGTTGGTTATTATTTGGTTTTATTTTAATTATATTTCGCACATTTTTGTTTTGTTGGTTTCGGTTCTTCAAATGTGTATATATGTTGGTGTTGTGTTAAGCTGAGGTTATTAGGTTTCTAAGTAATATAATTAAGCAATATAGCAACTAGAATTTATTTATTTCCTTCTTACACATTTATCAGACCACTCCTGTTCACTTGCGACAAACAAAAAAAAAACCACAAAGCAACCCAAAAAAAAAGTGATGCACTTAACACTAATATTACCTCTAGTACTAAGAGATTTTTTTTTTTTAACGATCGCTATTATGATCAATTTATACTAAGCACATAAAGTTATTTTCATTATTTAAACTTGTGCAAAGCTATATAATCTACTATTTAATTACTCCGACACGACGACTTCCAAACTGAGGAGAAACGAAGACTGAGCTTTTGCAAGCACATGCTCCCACATGTGGCGATATGTATGCCCGTCGGTACCATTGAGTGTGGCTGAGCTTTTGTTGTTGGCCGTTTTATATGTCAGCATAGCAAAGATGCAAAATGTTATAGTTGAACTTTCTTGTTCCCGATTTTTGCAGAACAATAATACTTATTGAGCGTGAAAAAATTAAATTCTACACGAGGTGCCTAGGCAATAAAATAATTAAAATTAGAAGAAAATTCTACGTTTCTTATTTTATTATTTTTCCTTTTTTGGGCATCCAAGGAAAATCAAAGATTTTCTGGTTTTTTTTCTTTCTTTTTAAAGTCTTTTAAAGTCTTATAAATGTTTGCGCAAGGATTTTTTCGTCATTTTATTGGTAATTTTATTTGTTTAGCTTTACTTGCACAGCACCACTTTAACCTCTTTTATGTCTTTTTTTTTTAATAAGTTTTGGTCGTAGCTAAAGTCGCGCACAACTTGACTGTTTGAAGATCAGAACCAGAAACATCGCCTGCAAGTCATTATGGGGTTAGGGAAGCCATGAGTCTCCGGAAATTCCATTTACCCTTTCTTTCGGCAATCATCCGATAATTTTTTTGGTTTTTGAATTTCTACCACATCAGCTGACTTCGCAGTCTGGCAAACAAAAAATGTAGTTTCATGTTTTTGGCTCCCAGAGGGCGTCCAAACCAAAAGCAATACTATTCAAAGTGAACGTTGATTTTCTAATTTCTACCTTATTTATCCTGACAATAACGACAATTTCAGTTTATGTATTACTATTTATTTATTTATTTGTTAATTATTGTTATTTTTTTTTCCTGTTGGTTTAAACAAATATTTGTTTACAAAAAAAAATACGCTGCATACTTTTGTGCGGAGACCTAACGTTTATTAAAGAGTTATTTAGGGGCGAAAATATAAGCTCATCTGGTCGAAAAGCGGCCGTTACAAGCCAACGCAGGTGAACAATCTCACGTTTTTGCATAATAATATGTAAAAAATGCTGAATGGTAAGTCTTTAGATTACATATTTTATTTTACTAAAAACTAACTCATATTTGTTTCAGCTCAGACGAATTGCCTGCCAATGGCAACATATTTTTTGGTCCGAAACATTTAAGGGAAGAAATAATTAAAATCAATTAGTTTTTAGTTTTCATTTATATTTTATTCCTTATATTTTTATTTTTAGTTTTATGAGCATTGAATGCTGAATTTAAAATATTATTTAATTTTTTAATATTAGCTATAATACACAAAGAATACTAATGCTAAGTAAATTATAGAGCGCTAGCGTCCAGGCCTTCAGCTCTTGAATTTAAAAAATTAAACTGAAGTTCCTTATTTTCGTTGAAAAAATATATGAGAAAAGGTTGTTATTATTTTAAGTGGGAGTTTACATTCAATTGGGTATACATTGAACAGTGAGCAACTGAACAGCTGAGCAATGAGCATTCAGCAACTGAGCAGTGAGCAAGTGAGTAAGTGAGCAAGTGAGTAGTGAGCAACTGAACAGTGAATAGTGAGCAACTGAGCAGTGAGCAAGTGAGTAGTGAGCAACTGAGCAAAGTGAGTGAGTTAACTCACTTTGAAAAAAAGAACAAGTGAACATGTTCACCAAAGTGAGCAATGTTTACCCAACACTACTTCTGACAACGACAATACACTTAGGTAGACATGGCATCGCTCTAACTAAAAATTACTCGCTGAATTTGATGCAGCGCATATTAGCTTTGTGGTTTGTAGCTTACGTTGGCGGTTGTTTTGAATTTGTAATAAAAATAGGTATTCAAAACAAAGGGGCGGAGCATAGAATAGTGACAAAACAGTAAACAAAGATTAAATGTTGCCTAAATGCATTTCTCTTGTTGTTGTCGTAGAAGTTGAGCTTAAAAAATTTTAGTCTTTTGATTCAAGCGCTTGCTGCTACCCTGGCAAGGAAGGGTAGTTTGACTTCATTTGAACTTGGCTTAAATAACTAGATAAAACGGTGTTGGTATTTATATTTCTTGTTCCTATATACCACCTTTATCTGACAGCTCTGTTTATAATGAACATTTGTAAGCAATATTTTCCATATCTTCTATGCTTTCTGATCGTGATATTTTTGTAGTTCTTGGTGATTTTAATATTGCTGAAGCTACTTGTATTTCAAGTCCGGACTCAAGCGTGTTGACCCCCACGGTGCTGACTGATTTTCTGGATGGTTTATTTGAAATGTCATTGGGTCAGATCAATGGTATTCCAAATTCTCTTGATAGAATGCTTGATTTGGTATTTGTTTCGGATCCATCTACTCTATCTGTGTCAAGATCCCTTCCCATATCCACTCCCGAAGACTTATACCACCCGACTTTGGAGGTGTTGATTACTTTGCCTGCCTGTGCCGTACGCCAGTGTAGTGTACCATTAAAACGAGTACGTCAATTTCGAAAAACCGATTTTGTAAAACTTACCCGGGTCTTAGCACTGGTTGACTGGTCGCCCCTCTATGGTTCTGAGGACTTGGATACGGCAATCAGTATTTTTTATTGCACCTTAGAAAACTTATTCGACATGTGTGTCCCTTTTGGAAAGCCAAGTAAGAACAAGTAAGAAGGCTCTAGTCGAGATTTCCCGACTAGGAGATACCCCGAACCCTGTACATAACGCGTACAGTCATTGTCTGTTTCAGAAAAGTTATATCGTTACCCATTATTTCAACCCCCATTTTTACATTTTCCAAATTCGAGAAATTTTTGTAATCGATTACATGTGTATATCGGAAACGGAAATAGTTATCGAAAATCGGAAACAAACTTGTACTGCCTAGGACTAAGATGAGCTTATGTTCAAAATCTGAAGTCTCTGGCTCTTATAGTCTCTGAGATCTACGCGTTCATACATACAGACGGACGGACAGACGGACATGGCTATATCGACTCGGCTGTTGATGCTGATCAAGAATATATATACTTTATAGACTCGGAGATGCTTTCTTCTGCCTGTTACATACTTTTGCACAAAACCATTATACCCCTTTTACCCATTTCATGGGTTCGGGGTATAAAAACAATCCTGCGTGGTTTGCACGAGAGTTGACAGCACTTAAAAATCGAAAATCTAAGCTTTATAAGAGTTTCAGAAGATCTGGCTCTTGTGTTCATTACTCATCATACTTGATTGCGCGTTCCAGTTTTTCAGTCATGGATAACTCATGTTATAAAAAGAAGTAGCATCAGCAAGATGCTAAGCGGTTCTTTGACTTCGTTAATGCGAAGCGAAGGTCTTCAACACTTCCATCTAGTGTATCTTTGGAAAAAGAGTCGGCCAACACAGATCAGGCCATTGCCGATTTATTTGCCGAATTTTTCCAAACAACATACAGTTTATTTGATGATCAGGTGGATCTGCCTTACCCGTATCAGGTTAACGGCTCCAACTGTATTTTTGAACCAAGAATCACGGAGTGTTCATTACTACGTGATCTACAGGGTATTAAGCCTGTATTTTCCCCGGAACCTGACGGTGTACCAAGCTGTGTGCTTAAGTACTGCGCTGATGGTCTCTTAAAGCCGTTGCATAAAATGTTGAGTTTGTCTGTTGAGAAATGTTCTTTTCCTAACATCTGGAAAGAATCATTTATTATTCCTCTCCATAAAAAAGGAGACAAGTCTAATGTTCAAAATTATCGGGGTATCTCCAAATTGTCTGCTTTCCCAAAAATGTTTGAGAAATTGATAACTTCTCAGTTACAACATTTTTGTAGATCTTTAATATCACCATGCCAGCATGGATTCGTGAAAAAAAGATCTACTACCACTAACCTGTTAGAATTTACTTCACTAGTTGTTAATGGTTTTCAAAATAAAATGCAAACGGATGTTATTTACACTGATTTCAGTAAGGCATTTGACTCGGTTAATCACTACCTCTTACTTCATAAACTTGAACTTTTAGGTTTTCCAAGCAATCTCATTCTATGGATAAGGGAATATTTAATTCATAGAACACAAAGAGTTAGTTTTAAAGGTTCTGTCTCTAAGGTGGTTCATGTCACTTCCGGTGTTCCGCAAGGAAGGACCTTGGACCTTTATTATTTACACTGTTCATCAATGATCTCCCTTCTGTAATTAACCATTCTCGAGTGCTGATGTATGCTGACGTTGTAAAATTATGCATGTCGGGTACTGCTCTGTTGTCTGCTCAAAAACTACAAACTGATTTAGATAATTTTCAAAAGTGGTGTCGTGTTAACTTACTAAATCTTAATTGCAACAAATGTAAAGTCATGTCTTTTTATAGATGCCTTCCTTTTTCAAATATATATTTGCTTATTGGTAGCCCACTTGATCGCATTGAATGGGTTGATGATTTAGGTATCCTTTTTGACCCAAAACTTTAATTTCACAAGCATATCTCTTCAGTTGCAAATCGAGCCTCTAGTACCTTGGGGTTCATTAAGCGCTGGTCGAAAGAATTTGACGATCCCTATATAACCAAAACTCTTTACACGTCTCTGGTACGTCCTATTCTTGAATATGGATCTTGTATCTGGTATCCCAAATACAGGATTCACCAGGATAGAATAGAATCAGTACAAAAACAATTTTTGCTCTTTGCCCTCAGGGGACTTAATTGGGACTCTAACATTAACTTACCTTCCTACCACAGTAGACATTTACTAATAAATCTTCCTTCTCTTTCTGATCGCAGAACAATGCTAGGTGTAGTCTTTTTACACAAACTTATAATTGGTGATATTGATTCCTCTGAATTAATCAGCCAAATTAGGTTTTCAGTTCCGATCAGGAGGACAAGAAATTTTCTTCCCATCGCTCTTCAAGCAAGTTACTCTAATTATGCTAGTCATAATCCTTTCCGTATTTTATGTTCAAACTGTAACGATCTATCCCATTTAATAAATAGTGCCACTTCTATTGGTTCTCTTAAAAAGCTAGTCTTATGTCATTTGTCTACATGTTCGCGATCTTCGTAACCGTACGATATGCGGTGTGCCCCTCAGTCGGTTGGGCGTTAGGTTGGTTGCTCTTCGCTTGGGTCCGCGCGTTAACAAGCCGGTGCTTGGTATCGTTGGGCCACTTGAATGTACTGTCCGTTAGTACATCTACGTCCAATATTAATAAAAAAAAATGCCTTATAGGTAAACATGTTGTTTACAATACATGCATAGACGAATAAATGTAAAAAGACTGGTAACCAGAGCCGGCGATGTTCTGTTAAACTAACATAGCACAATTGCGAAGCATACACAAGGGGAAACAGAATATAGCGAGTAATTTTTGTCATTTGCTTTGGCAGGTTTCCCCTCCATACTCGCCGAATTAAGTCGGCCATTATTGTTTTGATTGCAAAGTGTGCGATGTGCCGGACAAAGATTGTTTGTTGCCGCACTTCATTTCTCTTGTTGTTGTCGCAGAAATTGAGTTTTGCAATTTTAGACTTTTGCTTGAATCTGGTTGCTGCTAGCCTAGCAAGGAAGGGTAGTTTGACTTTATTTAAACTTTGCGTTATTAAATAGATAAACGCAATATACTTAATTATGATATTTTTAAAATGTGTTTTGGCCATAAGGAAAGGCACTTATAACTAATTAAATGTAATTTAAATATCTTAATGTAAAATTTAGAATAACATTTAAAAAACGTACTATGCTTTCAAATACTTATCTTTCTATACTAAGCTTATATTTTTGGTTTTATAGACAATAACTAATTATTGTCACATAGGGTATTTTTAATCTGTGCAGTTTTAAATGTCAGCAACTGCTACTTTAGCTGCCTTGGTGCGTTTTCTTATTCTTCCTGTTCACATACACAATGTGTATTACACATGCATACACACAAATACGAGCCTGACCTAGGCTACGTTTCGTGCGTTTTCTTTGCCTAGGTGTCCACAACAATATGCATACACACAAAGACAGGCCTGACTACGCTTTGAAAGTCAGCCGCCGTTTTTATTTTAAAATAAATAATTGTATTTAATATTATAATATTTATATAAAACACGAATGTACTATATATTTAAAAGAAAAATGCAAAAAAAAAAAAAATAAAGAGTTTGATTAATTTGGCTGGGGGTTGAACTTGGGTCAAAAAACATTTTACAAAGAAGCATCTAGCTAACTCCGCCACGACCGCTCTTGCCGGTTGATGACTTGAGGTTGGTCTTATTTTGTGTTCAATGTAATGAAACACAAAAGGAAATCAAATCAAAAACAAAAGTTTACGCGCGTTAAAATAAGTGGATAAAGGAAAAATAAACCAAAAAATTGCGCGCTTTTAATGCTTTTTTGATACTTTTGTGCTGACGATTGAAGCGACTAGTTGAGATCTAAAGCGATTAAACAAAAGTGCGATATACAACAGTTTTTTTCAAAACTAAAAGCCCTAAAATATTATTTATACTTTTATTTGCTTAATTTTATGTTATTTGTTCCATTTCAATATGGAAAACATTGTTAAAAGAGTAGTTTACAAGTGCGTAGTGAAAAGTTGCGTTGGGGGCAACAAATTGTTCCGCGTACCTGAAGAACTACAAGTGGAGTGGTGCAAAAACATTAAATTGGATAAAAAAAACTAAAAAGTAGAAAAAAAATAATAAACATATATAAAAACATCAACTCGAACGCGGTGTTGAACCCGGGGTCGAACAACTACAGCAGGCAAGCACTTATCCATACATTTTTGCAGCCAGCAAATAATATATTATTAATATATTATTATAAATAATATATGCTTTTAACTTAGTTTTCTTAATGTATAATACTATAAAAATTGGCTTCATAATATTTATTCAATCGTAATCAACGCGTAAATGCATATCAGTGCACATGCCCTGCGAAAAAAATCATAATCAGCAGGGCATAAACAAAACGCAAAATACAAATATGGCGCCAAACGCAGGTTGAAAACAAAGAAGCAAAAATCAAAACAAATGCAGCTGTGCGATGTTAGGGGAACTTGCCGCTACTCGTTACTTGTGTATGCTTCGAAAATGTGCTGAGGCTCTCTGTTGCGTTAACATCGCCGGCTCTGGTTACCAGTCTTTTTACATTTATTCGTCTATGCTGCGTGTACATGTACATGCAATGGCATAGAGAAGGAAAAAATATATAAATAAATAGATATTTTGCTTTGCCCTTTTGCCGAATAAGCGGCTGGTGCGTTTGCAAAATAGACGAACTGGCCCAAAATAAAAACAAAGCAAGCACAGACAGTGTGTCAAGTTTAGATGGTAAAAATTTATTAGTATGTAAATATGAATTATGTTATTTGATTTATAATTTATTTTTAAGATATAAAGTCAATAATAAAAAAAAAAAACTAAAAAAAAGTTTTCTTATTGCGGATTCGAGCCCGGGAGGACTCGGGGACGTAATAAATGCACAATATTGCACACGCTTATTCTACTGCGCCATGATCTCCCATTACATTCGCTGGCTTAAACATCATCTTGTTGTATGCGATGTACTAGCTCTTTCTAATTGCATATTCTTAGCCTTAGACTAGAATTAGCAAAAAAAACAAAAGGAAAATGAAAGTAAGTCAAAGCAAATGTGGCAACTTTACGAGCTTCCTTCACACTTCCTTCTTCAACACGCGACTTGTTATTTTGTGGTGGTCAAAGTGTGAAGATTTGAATTAAATAATTTTTAAAGCCTATTAAATATAAAATAATATATCGAAATGCCAAGTTATAAATCTGGCCAATTTAAGTGTGTGGTGAAAGGCTGCATTGGTGGCACGAAACTCTTTCGAATCCCAAAAAATTATGAAAGTGAATGGTGCGAGAATTTGGGATTGGACCCTTACGATTTAAACACTCGTGCTAGAGTTTGTAATGTGCATTTTGAAGACAAGTGCATGTTAAAAAAATGCCTCAAGATTGGTTCGTTGCCTACATTGCACCTGGGTAAGTTTTAATGCATACAAAATTTGAAGCTGCGCTTTTAACGTCAGCCCAGCATGTTCTTATTGTATGTATACATATGTATGAAAAAGTGCATTTTTTATTTGTGATGAAATGTGTAACGCATCGAAATCGTACGAAACGTACCCAAATTACGTAACCAGTTTATGGGGGAGGGGGGTCTAAAAAATACGACACATTATCACAAGGTTGGGGGGGGGGTTTTGCTTAGGAAAAATACATTTTTTTAAACAATATTTATAAATGATTACGTGAAAATGGGGGGAGGGGGTTGGCAATTTACTACGGATTGTCACCGAGGGGGGAAGGGAGGGTTAAAAAATTTAAAAAAATTTTCACGTAATTTGGGTACGTTCCCTAAGTTATCGAGCTCAAACTTTGAAAGATGTCTTTTATAAGTTGCAGCTAGATTCAAAGACCGTAACGGCTGTAACTTTTATTTTATATTATTTTTTAATTTCGCCTTAAACTAATTAATTATTTTCATTTTAATTAAAAATTACAAATTGAAAGTAGTAAATATTTTTTTGTTTTAATTTTTAAACTCTTTAAATCTAATGCCTATTAACAATTAATAGGTCACGTCGAGCCGCCTGTTTTCAACAACATGTTAAATGGCATTAAACCAAGACACTGCTGCATCTCAAACTGTAGCACCAGTAGCCCTCCGTCAATTTTGCACGAATTCCCAAAAAATGCGGAAAGACGGTTGGAGTGGATGTCAGTCTGCGACATAAAAGAGTCCATGAAAAACTGTCTTCATCTTTTTATATGCAGAAAGCATTTTAATCCTGGGGATTTGTGCAAGTTAAAATTGAAAAAAAATGTGCATCCCATAATGAATTTGTGCGAAAAGCCATCTGGAATAAACCATGTAGAAGATGTAGAAGATGTACAAGGTGTACAAGGTGCAATACCCAATTTAGAAAAATTGAAAGTGGTCAGTTTGGACCACAGCTACTGTCATATTCAGAAAGCCAGTTCAGAAGATGGCAATTCATGTCCCCAGTGCGAGATATATTGCCGCAATGAAACTTATTGGCGCAATGAGTATTTTCATATGCAGGCAAGGCATGAAGCCACAATGGCTCAGGTGGTAAAACTGGAAGAAGAAAAAGCGGCGTTAATGAATAAATTAAACAAAGTTGAGACAGATTTTTTAATACGCAGCAAAGAGATGTCCGATAATGCGCTAACGATTCCGAATGGCATTAACGAGGAATCAAAGTTTTTCGCTTCGCTGCTTTTAAAGCCGACGCATGTAAAACATTTTAGCGCAGAGGAAAAAAATATTCTTATGAATATTAACTACAGGTCGTCGAAGGGGTACCACTTTATGCGAGACGGCCTGAAGTTTAACTTGCCAAGCCCGAGGACATTGCTGAACTGGAGCCCACTAAGACGGATTTCCCCAGGCATATGCGAAATGGTCATCAAGAATATATACAAACATGTTCAGCATATGTCCAAAAGCGAACGGTACTGTGTATTGTTGTTTGATGAGGTCCATGGTCGAACGGAGCTGGAGTATAACAGCACGACCGACAAGATTGATGGGTTTACTGATTTTGGGAATGGAATGCGCAATTCAGCAGTTGCCAACAGCTTTTTGTTTTTCCAAGTTAAAGGTATTGTAAAGCCGTGGAAGTACACGTTTTCGTACCAATGTACAAACCTAAGAGACACTGTCGGACACTTAAAGCAATGCCTAATGGAAAACATCGACGTAATAAGCCAACTGGGCCTTCCATTAAAAGCTGTTATATCGGATCAGGCCGTTTGCAACATCCGTGCTGTAAATGAGTTGAGCTTAAAGGAAACACAGGTGTATGAAGACCCGAAACGAAACCCGATATATCACATGTATGACTATGTTCACATGTTCAAGAGCGTTAGAAACTGGCTTCTGACAAAGGATATCCGAACACCTGATGGAATTGTTAGCTGGAGTGTAGTTGTGGAGCTCTACACAATTAACAATTAACACAACAACGCGAATGGTACCCAAACTAACAGAAAAGCATATTCGGCCAAACTTTTCGGAAAGAATGTGCGTAAAATATGCTGTCCAAGTTTTTTCATGGTCTGTGGGTAACGCCATTAAGGTTTGCTACCGAAACAAGCAGTTCTCGGCCGACAACATGAAAAAGGCATTGGCCACCGCTAATTTCTTTCTTCGGCTTAACGAGGCTTTCGATATACTGAACTGCAGATCGAACTCAGCCGATAAGAAAAGCCCTTACACCTCCAATAAGAAACAGAATTTGGTTGAATTCCAAGAATATCTGTTGAAAATTAGTCTGGGAACCAAAAGCTATTGGCATGAAGGCCTTATTACCACCATTGGCCATATTGTTAAGCTTTCAGATGAACTGCTCAAAGAAAAAGATATTGAATTTGTGCACACAACACGATTTAATCAGGACAGCCTAGAAAATTTCTTTGCTGCGTTGCGTTCCAAGCTGGGGAACAACACCAACCCCTCAGCTAGAGAGATTCAATACTTATTAGCTAGATTAATGTCGATGAAAATTATAACTACTTCCCACTTGAAAAATTCCAATTGTGCGGATGAGAATGACGATTTAAAAATGAATTGGATTTGTGATCCGGAGGGGCCGATCGACTGCATTGGGGATAACGAGCTGCAAACATCCCAGGGAAATATTGACGATAATATAAGCGGTGAAGAAGTCGGAAAATCTGTGGATGTTACTGTCGGGGAGCTTGTCTCACGGAGATACTTCGACGGCTATCTCAAAGCTAAAAAGCCATTCAACTGCGAACATTGCGATGCTGCCCTGCTGCAAATGGACACATTTGCAACAGATAATTATGAAGATCTCATCCAGGCAAGAAACTTTTCTATGGACAAAATGTGCCTAAAAACCCTTCAGACACATTTTTCCAAGTGTGCAATATACATTATGAGACGTTTGGCAAAGTCTTTAGCACTTCACCTCATAGAGAAGACCTATGCAAAACCATTATAGAGGAGTGCATAAATGAAACCAACAAGCTGCACCCCGGATGGTTTGATGTCCATAACAGCTGCAATGACCACCGACTACAAATTTTAAAAAAACTTGTTGTCATCCTGACGAGGAAGCGGGCAAGGTGGCTGCTGCAGGAGATGGAAGGTCTCAAATGTGGTCGTGCGGCAAAAAAACTAAAGATTTTGCAAAATTGAAATGGTAAGGTTTTGCAAATTTAAAGACCAAAAATACATATATCTAATAATACATTTTTTATTTCAGTTTCATCCATTCCAGTACCGTCATATTGTCTTTGCTTATTGCTTAGATGTATTTATGACGCGATTTGCAAATTTGTTACCCACAAACAATTTTCAATAAAAATTGTCAACGGCAACTTAGCTATCATTGGCAGCTTAAAGGATGCTATACAGGGCGAAACAAGTCTCAAAAATGAGTCGGCGCCTACCAGCGAAAAAAAAGCCCTGAACTCCGGAAGGCATTGCAGTGGCGTATGGTTGCCTCGTAATTATGGCAATGAGCTGACCGCAGGTGACTGGTCACAAAGACCATATACCTCATATACACCTGACTTCTCTCGGCAATCATAAGCGTTGCTTTTGATTGTTTTACTTTAAACTGCCCGTATTTGATAGTGCCTTTTGATCTTGCGTTTGTTTTGAACTTGTAAACAAAGCGCGGTGCATACAAAAGTGAGAAAATTGGCTTTTCTAACAAAGGTCGGAGCATAGAGTAAAGCATAGAGAGAAATTAAGTCGGTTAAATATGCACAATTAAATGTGTAAATTGTTTTTTTTTATAAAACTAATATTTTACTACATGGTGTTGGGGTGTATTTGCATGTAATATTTTAATATATGGTGTTTAAGTAGTTAGTCATTTATTAATTTATATATATATGTAGTTAGTTAGTTATACATTTATGTATAACTCTCTGTCGCTGAGTACAGAGGTAATCGACTATCCCTATATTAGTTGGGTGTGTTGATTATTAATATGTATTAATCATAATACAATGGTGAATATACCTCAAGGGGAAACCAGCCGATAAATGGTTAATGCGCCGCATGCAGTACCTCTATGGTGGTGTGGAAATCTGCATTTATTAAATAAATTAAATAAATAAATATAAAACTACTTAATTATTTTAATTAAAACCAAAAACAATATATACATACATTATTGCTTAACATTTAAAAAAAAAATTCGCAATAAAATATTCTTTCATGTTTCGCTTAAATCGGTGTTTGAACTGTCCGGCTTGAAAGCGACTTCTATTTTTATCGCGTGCGAATGTCATGGTCTTTTGTCATTCTCTTGAAAACGAACAGTCGCCCATGCAATACCCAAATATTAAACATGTTATTGCAATTTATTATATGAATATCGTACTATAATTAATAAAAAAAAAAAAAACATAAAAAAGTATGTCTCGGTCTCGCCGAGGTTCGAGCCCACGACTTTCGACATGTGAAGCGGGAATCTTCCCTCCGCGCCACCATAGCTTCTGAATGCAGACATTCACATTATTTACTTAAGCAAAAGGGGAAAACGTTTTGTAGTGGCTCTTACATGATATAACATATTTTAAATAAAAGCATGTAAAAAAGTGCTTATCATTAGTCATAAGTTTCGCCTTTTGTCAAAATAAAAATATTGTTATATTATTACCAGATTATATTACTGGTCTTGTATTTGTATTTTGTAGGCAGAGGGAAATGCGCGCCAAATTTGAATTATAAATATTGGCCGCCGGCATATCACATGTTAGTTAGTACATTTTAAATTATGTATTTTAAATTATTACATATAGCACAAAATAAAAACAATTAATTGAAATGTATTTTTTAAATTAAAATTTCATGTGTATTTATTTATATGTAATTTAAATAAAAATTATTTTATAGTATTATATTTAATTTAATAAATTTTTTTAATATTACGATAATAATTTTTTAAATTTTAATAATGAATTAAAAATTAAAAAACATTATACATATTTGCATTTTTATTAAAATCATCTCCAAAATTCTAATTGGTGTGGCTGGTCATTAAATGCGAAATTGCTACGCATACATTTTAGCTTGCTGCGTATGCAGACATACACACACACACTGAAATGCGCATGGCCTTGAAAAAGGCAAAAATTTACAAAAATGTGCAAGAATTTTATGTGTGTTTGCGAGAAGATGAGTGACTTATTCAGTTTATTGTTCCACTGCATTCGGTAGGATTCATTTTTTATACTTTGATACCGAAGGTCTCATAGTATATTGGTTTTGTGCAATGCCCGTCATGGTGTCCGTCTGTCCGTCCGTCCGTATGAACGCAACTTTTTAGAGACTTGAAACTTTGCAGTTATGTTTATCTATAGCCGGTACAGATAAAGTGTCAAGATCGGGTTGCCACGCCCACTAGGAGGCTGGGAAATCGATAAATTCGATAACTGAAAACCGATCAAATGATATATTTCTCAACATTTCTACAGCTAGAGCTACCGAGTTTTGCACGAAGATAGCTAGTCACGTCCCTGAAAAACCTGCATCAAAATTTTGGATGCCACACCCACTCCTTCCGCCGCCATCCCTTATTGCTCCATGAAATTGGAAACGCCTATAGCTTTCACAGTTTTTGGGCTAGAGCCACCAAATTTTGTGTCAAGATAGGTAATGACGTTCCCCAAAAAAATGAATCAAAATTTTGGATGCCACGCCCACTCCTTCCGCCCCCATCATCCCTGCTCCTTGGAATTGGAAACGCCTATAGTTTTCACATTTTTTGGGCTAGAGCCACCAAATTTTGTGTCAAGATAGATATTGACGTTCCCCAAAAAAGTGCATACAAATTTTGGATGTCACGCCCCCTGATTCCGCCCCCAACACCCCTTCTTCTTGAAATTGGAAACGCCTATAGTTTTCACATTTTTCGAGCAAGTGTCACCAAAATTGTTAGGAAGATATATGGTGACATCTACAAAAGATCTGCATCAAAAATTAGGATGCCACGCCCACCTCTGCCGCCCACCATTTAAAATCGGAAATTTCGATATCTCTTACATTTTTTAAGCTAGAGCCCGTAAATTCGGTAGAAAGATAGAAGGCAACATGTACCAAAGATCTGCATCAAAATTTTGGATGCCACGCCCACCCAAGCCTCCCGCGTTATAAATTTGGAATCGGCTATATCTTTAACAGTTTTTGAGCTAGAGCCACCAAACTTGGTAGGCAGATAGATAGTGACAGTTAAAAACATTTGATTCAAAAATTTGGATGCCACGCCCACCTCTGCCGCCCACAATTTAAATTTGGAAGTTAAGTTATCTTCCACAGCTTTTGAGCAAAAGTCACCAAATTTGGTAACATGATAGCTGGCGATGTTTACCACATGGCCCACTCCCTTCGCCCCTGCATTCCCCCTTATAAACCGTTCATTTACTGGTGTCAAAGTATTCCGCAGTCGGTTGCGTCCGACTGCAACGTTTTTACTTGTTTTAAATTGTTTTTTAATCGAAATTAATGCAAATTAAACAAGAAACTTCTTTTTATTTATTTTAATTCAATCTTGATTCAATTTTACACATGATCAATAATTAATCGATATTCTCAATTTTGTATTATTTTTTTTTTTTTTTAATCGAAATTTATGCAAATCTATTATTTTCCAACTTGATTATTGTAATTTCGAAAAACAATATATGTGAGAAATGAGACACGTATCCGCCGGACGAGGATAAAACGAGCAACGATCAAGACACAAGTAAGAACATTTTTATACAATTAAATACCTTCATTAATTAACCTTTACAATTGACAGCTGCTTTGATAGTTCGTCGATCGAGCCGTGGGCATGTTCCGCTGCGTAACACTTGGTCGCACAGCGTAAGTGAGCCATTTAAGAATACCTTCCTCGCGCGCTTTCTCTCCACTTACGCACAGCCGGAGCTACTTCATATAGCAGAAGAAGACGAGCAACAAAACCAAGACCCTGATTGGGAACCGGAGGCAGTTGAATCTGAACCAAAGTCTCCGCCAAAACGTGGACGTGGACGTCCACGAAAGATAGAGCAAACAAAAACAAAAGCTTCTCAGCCAAAACGTGGACGTGGACGTCCAAGACGTCCACAACCGGAGCAAATGGTTGAGTCCGAACCAATGCCATCTCCAAACATCCAAACATCTCCAACAGAGCAACCACTAGCTGCTAATGAACCAGAGCCCATTCTCACTGATGGAGAAAGGAACGTATTGCAGCTTACATCCTGGCTGCGTGGTTCGAGCGACGCACCGCAACCTGCACCCGACGATGCTGATATTTTAGATAGCGAAAATGCTGAAAAACACATCTTCGTATGTAAAGTAACATTAATTTATTATAAAAATGTATATTATTTAATATTTTTTTTTTACCTCCTCTTCAATTTTTTGTTTTTTTTTTTTTTTTGTTTTGTTTTTTTTTTTTTTTTAATGAAAAAAAAGAACACTATAGGCTATATACGCTTCCCGCCGCGGTCCGAGCGTGGCATGACGAGCAACAAAACCGATACATTGGTACATATAAATAACTATCTAAATAGGTTTAGACATTGCTTGCTTGGAAATATGAACAATTCACTTTCGGTTATTGAAATTCTAATACGCATAAAATGTAGCATTTTTAAAAGTTATAGTTTTATAAATACTTTCTAAACGTTTTTTTTAAAGTGAATTTAAAAAAGTTAAAGATTCGAATTGTAATACATACGTTTTTATACTTTGATACCGAAGGTCTCATAGTATATTGGTTTTGTGCAATGTCCGTCATGGTGTCTGTCCGTCTGTCCGTCCGTATGAACGCAATTTTTTTCGACACCTGTAAAGCTAGAGACTTGAAACTTTGCAATTATGTTTGTCTATAGGCGCGATAAATTCGATAACTGAAAGCCGATAAAACCAAATATTTCTCACATTCTTACAGCTAGAGTTACCAAATTTTGCACGCAGATAGCTAGTCACGTCCCTGAAAAAACTGCATCAAAATTTTGATTTTTGATTTGCCACGCCCACTCCTTCCGCCCCCATCACCCCTTTTCCAAGAAATTGGAAACGCCTATAGTTTTCATATTTTTTGGGCTAAAGCCACCAAATTTTGTGTGAAGAGATCGGTTGAGAGTCAGTTGCGTCCGACTGCAACGTTTTTACTTGTTTTTTCTGTCCTCATTCCTAATCAACACATGTTAACTTTAGTTTATAACGTTTACTAAAATATTCTATACTTTGCAGCGATTTCTTGGAATCTATGGAGATTTTGATGTTGTGCTCGACCTGGGCTCAAACAAGTTTCTGAAGCGTGTTCTAAAAACAGGCGATTCGGTTAAGATAATGAAAGGTACACAATTGGCTTAATAGTCTTTGAATAATATTATAACTGGCTCTTTTGCAGGCGAGTGCTATAATCTCATCAACCGTTTAAATGAAGTTGGTGTCCTGATGGTTGTCGGACAATGTTTAATATAAGTTCACTTATTTAAATGTATTTTAAAATTTAAATGTATTTTAGTATTAATAAAAGGTATTTTGTAAACAAATACTTAATATTAGTAATCATAATACTAAACTTATGTGTTAGTAATTATATTTACCAGCAGTGAATATTTCGATAAAGGGTATTTAAGGTCTGCGCAGTTTGTGCGTCTCAGCCACAGCACCAGCAAATATGTATACGCTTGTCTTGTTGCGTTTTGCCTATTGCTTCAATCCGCTTGCTGCTGCGTAACACAAGAGGGTAGTATAGACTTTGTGCAATTTGTGCGTCTTTTTGCGTTTTGCCTATTTTCGATGCATGCATGTACATATGTATTCCTTTGCGATCATACCCTCAGCTTGTGCGTCAGTCTGTCGCCAATTTAAAAAGTAGCGGAATGAACCCTGCATGGTCTTTGAGCTCTAGTTCGCGACTAGAATATACCCTAAACTCATACTTAGTGCTTAGTGGACAGTCATTGTCTGTATGCATCTGTTGTCACAGATTTTCAATATTTTGTATTAAGTGCTGCTCTCCATATATCAAGATCAATGTGTTTATTTAGAAGGACAGACGGATCCAGAATGTATATATTTTATGGGGTCAGAGCTGCTTACTTTCGCCTGTTACATTATTTTGTACACAACCATTATACCCTTTTTTTCGCATAAAGAAACAGAATCAGCTCGCGAAATGGCGGCAAACCTCGAAGAATAAGCAAAGAAGCAAAAATCAAAACGAGACCAGATAAGTTTCGTTAAAGGGGAAGTGATTTTTGCGTCTTGCGTTTTTGTTTACAGGGCCTTAACATGAACAATTCTGGTTACCAATCTTGTTACATTCATTTGTCTATGCTTAAGAAGAACTTTAGTATGAACATTTTTGTTTACCAACTGATCGCGTTCAAACTTATATTTAATCTAAGGATCTTTAATTTATAAACAGCTTCAAATCATTTTCCGATAAATTTTGTTACATATGAGGTTGGGGTTAGATTTTGTTAAAGCGGTACGGTAGTAAGAAGTTTAAACACTCCACTCACATAGGCAATTTCTGGCTCGTTGTGTTGCCGCCGTGGACAACGTCCATAATTTCGTCTATTCAGAATGGCAGAGGCCAAAAAAGTACAGTAAAGTCTGTTAGGTCAGATAAAAACAAATAACTAAGGTAACGAAAAGTTTGACAACAGTTTTCTCCTCCTCCAAGTTTTAGTAGCTTCTGCAGAAATGTTTTGAATGGGCTAAAAGTCTCCACTTACGTAGTAGCCCTGATTACGGTCGAACGGCCTTATCTATAAAGGTAGAATAGACCTTTGCCTTTCAGTCTTACTTGAACCGGTTCTTGGGTGGGTGTGCAGCCCCTTTTTCTAAGTGGCCTGAAATCTATGCTTTCAAAGCGGTCTGAACTCGAAGCTGGCGAAAAGCCCAAAACGACTCGATTGTTACTTGTAATCACGAGTATATATATAAATATATATATATATATATATTATTGGGTAGAATATGCATCCTTCAGCCTGTTATATACAATCGCACAAAATTAATAAACCATCTGGTTCATTAATTAAATTGTCATTTAATAAGTAAATGCGTTTTGTGTATACACATCGGAATACGCAAATTAACACAATCCAAACAAAACACTTGCTGAAACAGACAATATAATAAATTATAAGCACCCTTTTTTCCCCCCCAAAAAAATTAAGAGTCAATTCCATCTTTTTTATTTAACGTATTTAAATATATAATATATATATGAAATAATTTGATTTTATTCATAATTTATTACTATTTTTATTAAAAATTACATATAATTTGTTTTAGTACTACAATTTTCAAAATTACATTATTCATATTTAATTATATTATATTTATTTATGTATTATATTATTAATTCCTGAAATGAAAGATGATATGAATAATTAATAGTATTTTTTATAATATTTAATTTTTATACCCCTAACCCATAAAATGGGTAAAAGGGGTATAATGGTTTTGTGCAAAAGTATGTAACAGGCAGAAGGAAGCATCTCCGACCCCATAAAGTATATATATTCTTGATCAGCATCAACAGCCGAGTCGATATAGCCATGTCCGTCCGTCCGTCTGTCCGTCCGTCTGTATGAACGCGTCGATCTCAGAGACTACAAGAGTTAGAAACTTCAGATTTTGAATTTAAGTTCTCCTATACCATGAGCGGAACAAGTTTGTTTCAAATTATCGATAACTATTCTAGTTTCCGATATACACATGAAATCGATTACAAAAAAATCTCGAATTTGAAAAATGTAAAAATGGGGTATAAATAATGGGTAACGATAGAACTTTTCTGAAAATTTCACCGAAATCGGCTGAGAAACACCAGAGATATCGAAGATTGAAGTTTAGGTCACAGATGCATACAGACAATGACTGTGCGCGTTAAGTATAGGGTTCGGGGTATCTCCTAGTCGGAAAATCTCGACTAGAGCCTTCTTAGTTGTTTTATTTTATTATTTTGTTTGGCAGCCGCTGTAACAGCAGCAGCAAAAGCATCAGATGCAGCAGCAACTGTTTGCAATAAGAAGTCAAAGAACCCTAGACCACGACAAAAACGACAACGGATCACTTTAATCATTTTTGCCTTCGCTGGCTTCGCCAAGAGTTTCGTAATTTCGTTTTGTCTCTATGCCCTTGAATATGCAAGTGTCTATGTATTGTAATACAGAATGGAATATGCCGATTAACGAAAAGAATAACGCTGTGCGTTTGCGTACTGGCAATTGCTGCGCGCCAGCCAGTGCATCTGGCTTTGCTTTTGTGAATGTAGGACAGGGGGGGCGCCAGCGGAAAGCAAGTAGCGGTAAAAAAATGCATAAGTATTAGTATACGTGTCACTTGCATCATTTTTTTTCTGGACTAGCTTCGCCGAGATTTTCGTAATTTTGTTTCCACAATGGACTTGACTAGCTCGCTAGGAGATACCCTATACCCTAAATGCTATAAAAAACGACATGGCCAAATCGAGTCACCTTATGATGCTGATCAATAGTATATATATATTATTTGTTCGGAAATAATTCTTTCTGCATGTTACATACATTTCCCTAAACCAATATACCCGTCTCGTCTGTACAATGCTGTGCGTATTCACATCGAGAATGGGCAAATGCAAAAGAACGAAATAACAACAGTTGCTGGTTGCTAAGACACACAAACAGCACAAAGTAAAAATACCTATTGCTTAAATATTCAATAATAGTCTATGAAATCTCCTAATATATATTTCTCATATAAATATAACTTATTTGAAGTATTTTAATACAAAATAAATTTATTTTATTTCGTAGTTATATTCAATATTTGGCATTTTAATGCAATACCTAACTGCCAAAATGTTAGTAAACATATATTATAGAGATTATGTTTAGGTATATTGTATTTATCTAGTTATTTCAGCCAAGTTTCAATAATGTCAAGCTACTCTTCCTTGCTAGGGTAGCAGCAAGCGATTGAATCAAAAGTCTAAAATTTTGCTAAACTCAACTTCTACGACAACAAGAGAAATGCAATTAGGCAACATTTAATCTTTGCCTCGCACATCGCACACTTTCAAGGCCAAGTTTACTGTTTTGTCACAACTCTATGCTCCGCCCCTTTGTTTTGATCAGCAATTTTTATCAGTTCTCTATACACAGCGCATTGTTTACAAACTCAAAACAACCGTCGGAGTTAGAGTTCTCTTACACTGTTCACCATCAATCACAAAGCACATCTAATGCGTTTGATTTTAATTCCCAAACAGAGTAAGTGTAATTTTATTCAATAAATATTTGTATTTTTTAATGTTCTTAATTGAAATATATGTATTACAGAAAAGAAGTAGTTGATTCGGGTATTGCTCTAGAAAACATTCGTTTGAAGATTAAAATAAATGAAATGTCAAAAGAGATTGCCAAGCTCTCCTCTAAGCTACGAGATGCAGAATCCTTGGCAGAAAGTCTGAAGGCAATTTTCACAGAAAATCAGATAAGGAAACTGGAAAGTGGTGGCAAACGAGTACAGTGGACCAATGAAGATATTTCGTCTGCGATTTGCCTTCATGCAGCTGGACCCAGGGCATATAAACATTTATACAAAAAGGGCTTTCCACTTCCATGTGAATCGACGCTTGGTAATTGGCTACAAGGTGTACGGATAAAGCCAGGAAAATTAGATTTTGTGCTGGAATTAATGAAAAACTCCGTTGAGCTGGACGAAGAAGACAAGATTTGCGCCATTTTTTTCGATGAGATGAAAGTGTCGTATACATACGAGTATGGCTGCTCTCAAGAAGCTGTTCTGCCGCCAGTAGACTACGTCCAGGTGGCAATGGTGCAAGGCTTGCGTAAGACCCGTTTTACACGATGAACTTTTTGCTACTGACACATTCGCTTGTAGGCAAAGGGAGTAGAGGGGTAACAACTGCAAGCAATGCTTCATGACTTGTTTAGTAGGGATTCATTTTTATCATTTTGCTTTGCCTTATTCCGATTGCATGTAAACACAGAGTTGCACAGTGTTTGATGTGAATAATAAAGTTATCGATACGATATATCGCACAATCAAATATTAGCGCAAATTGTAAATACATTGTTGTGGCTTAAAAATTATTAATAAAAATGTTTTGGACCAATGAACTTGTTTATCGACAATAAATTTAAATCAGAGTTGCATTAACAAAGAAAACATTGAATGAAAAAGTTCATCGTGTAAATGCGAGCAGATTTGCGAAGATGTTTTAAAACAGAATGAGAAAATAAATCATCAAAAAGTTCATCGTGTAAAACGGGTCTAAGTCTTGAAAGCAGCCAATATATTATGACTTCGACAAGCCAATGTCAAAAACAATACTATATGACCTACTGGAAAAACTATATGCGGCTGGATATACAGTTATAGCCATGATTTCGGATTTGGGTCCGGGGAATTTCAAATTATGGTCTAATCTTGGCATCTCCACTGGTAAGATTGCATCAAAAAACGTTATATAAATATATATAAAAAAAATGTAAATTTTATTTGTAGAAAAATTCCTGGTTTGCGCACCCTGCAAACGGCGACTTAAAAGTTTTTGTGTTTGCTGACACTCCTCATCTTCTTAAATTAATAAGAAACCATTTTCTTGACACGAGACTCATAGTTAGCGGAACTATTGTGACGCAACAAAGTGTATGGCAAGCGTTGAAGCACTCATCGGCAACAGACTTGTCAATTCTTTGGAAGGTCACAGAAGACCATTTAACTGTTCATGGTGCAGGTAGGCAAAAGGTGAAGCTGGCAGCGCAGTTGCTTTCAAATTGTACGGCAACGGCGATAAGACGCTGCTATTCCTTGGAGCTGGACGTTTATAACGCGTGCGCAACTGCAGATTTCGTTCAATTAACAAACGATTGGTTTGACATTTTTAATGTCAAACTAAAAACTGTCAACACTATGCCAACCAAGCAACCCTTTGGTCTTAACCTAGAAGAGCAGCGAAGAGTGCTGAGGGAGATGTCTGCAGCTATGTCAAAAACAATAATTCCAAATGGGAAAAGGCTCTTGACTTTTCAAAAAGGTATTATTATAAATAATAGTTCACTGGACCTCCTTTATCAGTACGCAAAACAAAAGTATAGCATGTAGTACCTGATTACAAGTAGGATTTCGCAGGACCAGCTGGAACATTTCTTTGGTACCTTGCGGTCCAAAGGTGGTCTAAACGATCATCCGACTCCGCTGGAATTTAAGTTTCGTTTGCGAAAATACCTACTAGGTAACATAAGTATTTATTGGCAGTAGTATTTAAATTAAATGTCTAACAGATTATTAATATTAATATCAATTTTTTTAAGTAGCCAAAACCGAGTGTATTTGTTTGTAATGTCCACGTGTTTGTCTTGTAAAGTATTGCGAGAATTGTTAATTGTCCTTTTTAACCTTTATTTTAATAATATTTTACAATAACTTCCTCATATGTAAATAGCACGAAACACGAAAATTTTGGGGATGACTAGAAATGTAGAGGTCGATGAAGTGCCATAGATGGACATTAACATTTCGTCAATTTCGCAAGTAGCTGAAGTAGATGAAGTGATGAAGTCAATGTCGCAAGTAGCCGAGGTGTCTGATTCCTATCAGTAAGAGCGAGGCGTGGAAGAAGTTTTGGACGACCTGTCAGGAGATGCATTGGAGTATATTGCAGGTTATATTATAAAAAGATTCTCACTGTATGAAGAACAGGTCAAGGAAAACAACACGTTTACTTTTGTTGATATGGCATCAGCAGGTGGCCTTAAAAAGCCATCAACATGTTTTCTACAAAAAATAACTCAGCTCGAGCTACAGTTCTCTAAAGAAAATGAAAACAAAATATCATTGAAGCCTATTTTAATAATCGAATTGCTTAACAATTTAAAGCACATACAGTTAGACGAAAAATTAAACATTTTTGTTTTCGCTTACGGTTAAAATTTAGAATTAAAAATTTTAATGAAAAAAAAAGAATACAGAAGCAAAAGCAAATTCAAATGGGCCATAAGAAATATTTAAAAATATTACTTTAGTTTAATTATTATTTGTTACTTATTTTCTAAAATAAAAAGTTGTTTAAAAAAGGAATTCCTACAAAAAATTTGTTTCATATTTTTCATTTCGTATTCTTTTATTTGCTGCAGCTGACAATCAACACTAGCAAGAGCAGTGCCGGTATATGAAGTCGTATCTATCTCTTTCTTCACGCTCACTCTTTTATTTATGCGCGCGCTCAGCATGTAAAATACAAATCTTAATATCCCTACCTCCTACGCACTCACTAAGTTAAAAAAGTTATAAAAAATATTTAAATGCTATTATTTAAATATTTAAAAAACAATCAACGTATTTTAATTTCATTTGTTGTTTTTTAAACACAAGAAAAATAAGTCGATTTTAGACTTAATATTTGAAGCAATATATTGTTGTCTTCTATTTTGGCTATTATACAATAGTTATATAGACACTGCTTAAGTGCATTTAAAAATCATATAAAACTAAGCAGTCTGAATATTCTATTAAAATAATGTAAGTTAGTATATTAAGTTTTATTTAATTCTACACTTACGTAGTAATCGTTTTACAGTGAAGTCAATTGACTCACAGCCAAATTAAAATATGTCTATTGAAACTTTAGATATTAGGAAGGGCGTGGCAACCAAAATTTTGATGCAGATCTTTGGTAGATGTTGCCTTCAATCTTTCTACTTAATTTACAGGCTCTAGCTTACAAACTGTAAGAGATATCGAAATTTGCGACTTTAAATGGTGGGCGGCAGAGGTGGGCGTGGTATCCTAATTATACTTTGATACCGAAGGTCTCATAGTATATTGGTTTTGCGCAATGTCCGTCATGGTGTCCGTCTGTCCGTCTGTCCGTCCGTATGAACGCAACTTTTTTCGACACCCGTAAAGCTAGAGACTTGAAACTTTGCAATTATGTTTATCCATAGAAGGTACAGATAAAGTGTCAAGATTGGGTTGCAGTCTACTAGGAAGTGAGAAATCGATAAATTCGATAACTGAAAACCGATGAAACCAAATATTTCGGACATTCTTACAGGGGCGTAGCATTACCAAATTTTGCACGCGGATACTAGTTATGTCCCTAAAAACTTGACTCAAAATTTTGGATGCCTCTAGCCCAAAAATTTAAACCCCATCATCCGGCGTTTCCAATTTCAAGGAAACGGATGATGGGGGCGAAAGTAGTGGGCGTGGCCACCAAAGCTATCTGCGTGCAAAATTTGGTAACTCTAGCTGTAAGAATGTGAGAAATATTTGGTTTTATCGGTTTTCAGTTATCGAATTTTGTCGATTTTCAAGCCTCCTTATCTTAACACTTTCTACCGTCTATAGATAAACATAAACATGTGCGTATTTTCTTTGCTGGGGGTCATGCTTATTCGACGGATTCTCACGCTTTCTTTTTCTATCCTTCTCACTAGCTTGCTCTGATTCGAGCAGCCATTTCGCAGATTTCCGAAGAAGGACACAAATAAGGAAGTCCAACATCGTTATTTTATGCTCGGAACATGGCAAATCTTTAGTAAACCATTGAAGAAAGCTATTGTTTGTTTGAACAATGCATTTTTCAACAAATTTTTGCTTGATGTTCTTTTCGTGAGGAATTTCTTTGAAAAAGGTTGAGAATGTCATAAAGTGGCTCGACAAACTTTGAAAAAGTAATCTGAAGGATTGTACAAACATAGTTCATTCTCTTTAAAATTTTTAAGTTGAATGAACTTCTCAGATTCTTGTGTCAAGCTGTCGTATTTAATCATAATAGCCTCGCATGCGTCGCACTTAATTTTCTTCAAAAGTCGCGAGCGTATGCGATAACCCGCAAAGTATCTCGCCGCAGCTGCCGAAGTGGTACTTTCAGAAATTGAAGTTACTTCGTGCTGGGCGGAAGTATCTATTGGTGGAACAGCGAGATCTTCGGTAGAAATTTCAGAAGAAACTTCAACAAGACTCGGCTCATAGTTCCAATCCAAATTGAGGTCAGCATCGTCCTCGCAGTTTTTATTGGTAATAAAACCTTGGGTCAACAACTTCATACACGCAATTCGTGCCGTCATGTACTGAATCTCTCGTGCTGAGGGATTAGTGGTGTTGCCTAGTTTGGATCTGAGGGTCGCGAATAAGTTCTCTAATGGGTCCTGTTTAAGTCGACCAAGCATTACAAATTGTATATCAGTATCTAAAAACAATGCTTTGCACAGACTTAACATGCCTCGAAGGGTGGAAACTAGGCCTTCAATGCAAATGCACCGACTCAAACGAACGGGGTATATGTTATCGACAAAATCTGCGAACTCCTCCATCTTACCCAATTTGCCGTTCGTGCGTGTAACGGGATGCTGATTTGGGTTACCACTCTGAAATGACTGACCATTGCAGAGATCAAAGCCACAATTTATAGTTTCGATAAAGCACTTTGTGGCCTCAGCACATGCTATATTATCGACTTTTGTGAACTTGTTCAACGCTATGCAGGTTACGATCCCTTGCGCAACAGTGTGGCTGAAAACCTGCGTAGCGAGGCTCACCTGCATTTTTTGGTAGTGGGCGGGTGAGATGTGATCATCTGTCAACTTTGGTGCAAGTCTCACCGTGCTTTGTTAATATCGTGAAACTCTCTTAACACATCCCAACTTGCAAAACCGTAAGGTGTGCGAAGTTTCATTGAGAGGAATGTGTTTCTTATACTTTTAAGAAGATGGACATAATCATGAAGGAGATATATTTTTTCTCCTTTATAATGAAAGTAATTATCATTGTTAGACGCTTTAAGCAATCTAAAGCAACTTACATTGTTGCTGCCTTGATCTGAGACTATCGCTTTTACTTTAAGTCCACAATTTTGCAAGCAATCAAGGTTCTCTAAAACTAATTGTGTTAATTTTGTGCCACTTAAAATTGTGTCTGAAAAGTAGAAGCTCACCGTCACCGTGTACTTCCACCATAAAGAACATGGTTTTGCTGGCAACAGATCTACTCCGTTGACCGTTTCCCAAATCCCCAAAACCATCAATTTGATCAGTAGTAGAGTTATACTCCAACTCTCTTCTAATCGATAACTCGTCCATCAGCAGCACGCAGTTTCGATTACGACTTGTCATATTCAAAACTGCTGCTTTTAAATTGGACACTATGATCGGGTTTAAGCCAGTGTCCAATCCCTTTATCCATCTATGGAGTGTACGAGGAGATGGTAGGTTAAACTTTAGAATCTGTCTCATAAAGCTGTAGGCTTTGCTGGAAATATAGTTAATATTCTGTAGCAGGTTCTGCTGCGACCCTAGTTTCATTCATAATAATATCAGCAAACAGTTTTGCCTTATTATCGCTACTGAAACAAAGTGGTTCTTTCGCTGCACGGCTCATCCACAGACTGAGCTCAGTCAAGACTCCGCTCCAGCTCAGTATATTTATTGCTCAGTTCATCTAACTGCTTTTGTGCTTTCTTCCACTGAGTGCGGTTGAAATCAGAAAGCTGAGCAAACTTGAGGCAATTCGGACAATTCGCTTCTTCTCTCTCATCAATTAAATTGCTAATACTTTGAATCGCAGTTTCATCTGCGCTATCGGACATATGTCCGAGGAAGTGATGGGAACAGCCGATTTCTTAAGGTATCGGATTCCGATATCAGAAGCATCGAAATGCTTGCCCCAAATCCTAAGAACTTTAAGTCCTTTTGCAGATTGTGCCACATTGCAGACACTTGTCCAAACATTGTGTCGCGTGGCATCTGTGAGAAATGAGTATAATGTTCCCGGTGGAGAAGTTGAACTGCAGAGCGCTACGCAACATTTCCGGGGGTATTTTAAGTCAATCGGACTAAAACTAACGGATTTACATCGTTTCAAACATGGGAACCTGTCACAGGCTTGTTTTTCAATATTTCTTAATTTTAATTTTTTCAGACATAATTCAAAATTGTACAATAATATCTTATTACATTTAATAACATAATATTATTCCTGTCGAAGCAACCCCCCCACCCCAACCCTTAAGTTCACAGCTGTGCACTGCCAGCACCCACACATAGGCTAAATGCACCGCCATACTTGTATTTTAACATATTTATATATAACAATACATATATGTACTTACCGAGATGCTCCGTTGGTACTGAGCCTTGTTTCAGCTTTCTAACACCAGAACAGGAGGCATCAAAATGTCGGGCACAAATTAAAGTATTCACCGTAATTAAATACGGTGAAATTTGTAAATTTTCGCACCAAAACTCTTTTTCACGATCAGGGAAGCGAAAATATTTAATACTTTGGTCACTAACACATCCTGCAACGACGCACCTTTTTATATAGGAGCTCATATCTTTAAATCTTTATAAAAACAATATAAAACACTGTTAATCGCAGTTGTCAACGATACAAATCGCTCACGAAGAATGAAGCAAAAAGCGTAAATAAGAAAGGGTCAAGTATAAACAGATTGACTGAAGATACCCTATGCCCCACAAATTATTCTTAAAGAAAAGCCCAAAACGACTCGATTGTTACTTGTAATCACGAGTATATATATATATATATATATATATATATATATATTATTGGGTAGAATATGCATCCTTCAGCCTGTTACATACAATCGCACAAAATCAATAAACCATCTGGTTCATTGATTAAATTGTCATTTAATAAGTAAATGCGTTTTGTGTATACACATCGGAATACGCAAATTAACACAATCCAAACAAAACACTTGCTGAAACAGAAAATATAATAAATTATAAGCACCCTTTTTTTATTTTTATTTATTTAACGTATTTAAATATATAATATAAATATGATATAATTTGATTTTATTCATAATTTATTACTATTTTTATTAAAAATTACATATAATTTGTTTTAGTACTACAATTTTCAAAATTACATTATTCATATTTAATTATAATATATTTATTTATGTATTATATTATTAATTCCTGAAATGAAAGATGATATGAATAATTAATAGTATTTTTTATAATATTTAATTTTTTTATTTTATTATTTTGTTTGGCAGCCGCTGTAACAGCAGCAGCAAAAGCATCAGATGCGGCAGCAACTGTATGCAATAAGAAGTCAAAGAACCCTAGACCACGACAAAAACGACAACGGATCACTTTAATAATTTTTGCCTTCGCTGGCTTCGCCAAGAGTTTCGTAATTTCGTTTTGTCTCTATGCCCTTGAATATGCAAGTGTCTATGTATTGTAATATAGAATGGAATATGAAGATTAACGAAAAGAATAACGCTGTGCGTTTGCGTACTGGCAATTGCTGCGCGCCAGCCAGTGCATCTGGCTTTGCTTTTGTGAATGTAGGACAGGGGGGCGCCAGCGGAAAGCAAGTAGCGGTAAAAAATGCATAAGTATTAGTATACGTGTCACTTGCATCATTTTTTTTCTGGACTAGCTTCGCCGAGATTTTCGTAATTTTGTTTCCACAATGGACTTGACTAGCTCGCTAGGAGATACCCTATACCCTAAATGCTATAAAAACGACATGGCCAAATCGAGTCACCTTATGATGCTGATCAATAGTATATATATATTATTTGTTCGGAAATAATTCCTTCTGCATGTTACATACATTTCCCTAAACCAATATACCCGTCTCGTCTGTACAATGCTGTGCGTATTCACATCGAGAATGGGCAAATGCAAAAGAACGAAATAACAACAGTTGCTGGTTGCTAAGACACACAAACAGCACAAAGTAAAAATACCTATTGCTTAAATATTCAATAATAGTCTATGAAATCTCCTAATATATATTTCTCATATAAATATAACTTATTTGAAGTATTTTAATACAAAATAAATTTATTTTATTTCGTAGTTATATTCAATATTTGGCATTTTAATGCAATACCTAACTGCCAAAATGTTAGTAAACATATATTATAGAGATTATGTTTAGGTATATTGTATTTATCTAGTTATTTCAGCCAAGTTTCAATAATGTCAAGCTACCCTTCCTTGCTAGGGTAGCAGCAAGCGATTGACTCAAAAGTCTAAAATTTTGCTAAACTCAACTTCTACGACAACAAGAGAAATGCATTTAGGCAACATTTAATCTTTGCCTCGCACATCGCACACTTTCAAGGCCAAGTTTACTGTTTTGTCACAACTCTATGCTCCGCCCCTTTGTTTTGATCAGCAATTTTTATCAGTTCTCTATACACAGCGCATTGTTTACAAACTCAAAACAACCGCTAAAGTAAGCAGTAAGCCACAAAGCTATTCGTCGAGCATTCCTTTTTGAGTGGACTCAAAATTGAGAGACTTGTCTAGTCTAGACTCTAGAGAGTGTATGGTTTTTGGTCGGGCTCCCAACAAGCGGCTTAAAACTTGATCAGCGCGCGCGTCGCTCTTATAACTGCCGCTAGATATTAAACAATCATGCGACTTGGTTGTGGCCCATTTACGCTCACTCTTTTATTTATGCGCGCGCTCAGCATGTAAAATACAAATCTTAATATTCCTACCTCCTACGCACTCACTAAGTTAACCCTCTAAGTCTATTTTCCAAAATAATTGAAGAAAATGCTTAGAACATTTTTTTTATAGTAAATTGTAGCTCCTAAACTCAAATATGTAATCAGAAAAAAATGTAGGATTTTTTGTTTACCTGTAAAGTGAGAAAAAGTGTATAAGTGCCTCAAGGCACTTTTGGGGATTTCAGTATTAAAAAGTCATTTTCAAAAATGTATGTTAAAGTTTATTTTTTGTATGATATTCAGCAAAATAATTTTTTTGGCTGTGCAGCACAAATGCAGTTTGCATTTTGTGCAAAAACATTGCGTTTGCGATGTTTTGCAGTGCTTACACAATTTTTTCCCACCACTTCGATCCAAAAATTCCGGAAGATGGGTTAGTTGGTCAAACCGCAAGTCTGCTATTGGATGATTCGTTTTTTGACCAAGTTTGAGCTGCAATTGTGAAGGTCGCTGAGATATTGGAGACTGCATTGTCCAGTCCTTCTGAGAGGTTGGTGACTGTATTGCCCGTCCTGGAGAAGATCGATTGTTGTTCCATTCTCCTTTTCTATACGTCTGTATAAAATATACGAATTTGTGGCTGCCATATCGATCAAGTGGTAAAAAATTCGAGTTGCGGCATCTCGAGTTTTAGCTCGAACATGGTACCGTCCCATTAGACCATCCATTAGGTCTACGCCGCCCATGTGAGCGTTATACTCTCGAATAATTTGTGGGCAATCAACTTCGATCTGTTTCTTCGATTTCCTGTCATACCGAAGCGCCTTAGGTGTTCCTTCAAGTGAATTTGCCTTTGCAAATGGTTTAACACCCACATAAGTCGACAACAAGCGAACGGCCTTGCTGTCTTTCCACAGCACATTGCTAATTTCGACCCCATATGAGGAGCCTACGTACTCTGTCGAATAACCTCTGGGCAATTTGTTGATGGTGCTATCGTTAGGCAGCTTGCAATTGGGGAAACGATTAACCCGCACTGTTCCAAGGCTATAAATACCTTTAGCTCGCAAATATACCATCAAAGGCAGCGAGGTATAATAATTGTCAAAGTAAACAATAAAACTTTGTACGGTTTTTGTTAAACGTAAAACAATGTTGGCCGCAGCACCAAGATCGGGGAACCCAGGAAGGATCACGTTGTCACCTGCACCGCTGTAGATTTCAAAGCGGTATGCATAACCAAAAGAATCACATAAGACAAATAACTTGATCCCCCATTTGTGTGGCTTATTGGGCATATACTGGCGCAAGTGGTGCTTCATCTTTGTGCTACACATTTGTTCATCTACGCAAAGGCGGGCCTTCTTTGGCACGGAGTCAAATCTTTTGTTGAGGCAGTCGGAAAGTTTTCGAGTGCGGAACAATGGATCGTAGCCTGGTTCACCCTTTTTGATCCGCTGGCTCTCATCACGCAAGGATAAGTACTGCTTAATTGCATCAAATTTTGCTCGAGACATGCTGGTTCGTATAGGTTCAAATGCATTTTTTCCCCAAAAGCTTTTAAAATTAGGGGTAGCGATAAATGGACATATATATCAGAATACCGATGTAATGGTTAATATCATCATTGTTAACTTTGAACTTGGTTGAAATATCATGGTTTAAAGCTGAGCGCATGGTTTCCTCGACGATCATATTTATGACTTCAGAATTGAAAAAATAGCAGAATATCTGTAATGATGTTTCGAGCTGTCTTATTTCGGGTGGCAATGAAGAATCTCCTCGAAAGGCTATGTTGTTGACATGTAACTGCATATAATGCTGTCGCCACAAAATCTTACTCGGCTCTTTTGATATTGATTCAATACCTACATATGCATAAATTAATTAGTTCCTTTTTGCCAATACGCAATTACGTTTACTTACCAAAACCATTAAAACCACCAGCAGATGGTGAAAAAATACACGCAGAATCCTCAATAGTTGGCGATGGAGATCGAGCCCTTTTCACAGTTTTCCGGCTAGGCTCAGACTCCTGTACTACAGTTTGTACATTTTGAACAACAAACGATATAGTGTCTGCATCCTCTAATGCAGTGGTCAGAGTTTCAACCACATTAAAGTCTTCGCTCTCGTCGTCACTGGATGCGCATGACACTTCCTCATCCGATGGGACTGACTCAAACAGTTCCAGCAACTGTTCATCAGACAAGTCTGATATATTAAAACGAATTCGTGCTGCCATTTCTTCCAATATTCAACTATCTATTTAAAAAATCACACAATAAGCAAAAAAAACGCAAAAATTGCAGTCAGCTGTGAAATAGATGCTAGCAACAAAAGTTAGCGTGGAGCCCCAAAAGTGCCTCAAGGCACTTATTACTATTTCGGTGCTAAACCGCACATCTTTTATGTAATTGCTGGTCTGGAACTGGTTTTTAATAGTAAACAAGCATAACTTTCACTTAAAAAATCACGGGACAGTTTGGTTTTATATACTTACTTTTATAAACAAAACACAGAAGCGAATGGTCAAAATTTACTCGCGCAAAAACAGCTGTGCTGTTCGTACGAAAATAATAAGTACCGTTAAAAGCTTCTGAGAGCTTTCAAAGCTGTACGTAATTATGTGCTTTTATTATGAACTGCCAAAAAATATTTAAAAAATAAAAAAGCTTTTAGCATTAAGCAAGTACACGTAGAGGAGTCAAACGCAAAAAATCCAATAGCCTAATTGGTCCAATTTGCGGAGGAACCACCCTCATTCGGCTGCTGAAAGCATCGAGCCGAACGCAAATTTTGACTCGATACAGACGGACTGCCAGCAATTTGCTGTGTATGCGTCTGTATGTCAGCGACGTGATCCCCGTTAGGTGTATATATGTGTATATGTATGTTTCTGTATGCTGTTTGCTCTGAGCTGCTGTATATTGTGGAAGGGGGATAGCAGCAGCAGAGTGCGAACAACAACAACACATGAGCATTTTTTCTGTATTTGGTGGCTCCGAGATCAAATGAAGCAAAAATCATTTGGGCGAATGTATACCTAAATTCACATATATATGTGTGTGTGTATGTGCGCATGCATATTTTTTCAGTTTTTGGTGGCTCTCAAGTGATTTGGGATTTTGTTACTTTTCTAGCAACGCATATCAATGTGTGTGTGTGTGCATGTGTATGTTCATGTGCAGCACATTTGAATGTATGCGTAGCAATTGCCTTGGCTATTCTTGACCTGCCTCAATTTTTATGATTTTTTAGCAATTGTATTAAAAGTAAGGATAGCTATAAAATTAATGTTATTAAATGATAATTTTTTATTTATTTTTTAAAATGCATCTTAATCATTAAGATGCATTGCCCATAGTTCATAGTACATATGATTAATAATAATTTATATATTTTAATATATATATGTATATAATTATATATTATATATTTATGTGTTCTCGTGACCCTAAAACATCATAACTAAATCTATATTAAATACCGACAGCCAATATTTAAAATTAAAATTTGGCGCGCATTTTAATCTGCCTACAAAACACAGGCAATTTCAGTTTTTTCACTTTCTGGTCATCCATACTCTTTCGAGATATTAGCTATATGACACCAGCAAACAACTTTGCCACACAACTACCATGCAGTTGCTCATTTACATATAAAATATGCACACATATTCCTTACTTTTAATACAATTGCTAAAAAATCATAAAAATTGAGACAGGTCAAGAATAGCCAAGGCAATTGCTACGCATACATTCAAATGTGCTGCACATGAACATACACATGCACACACACACACATTGATATGCGTTGCTAGAAAAGTAACAAAATCCCAAATCACTTGAGAGCCACCAAAAACTGAAAAAATATGCATGCGCACATACACACACACATATATATGTGTATTTAGGTATACATACATTCGCCCAAATGATTTTTGCTTCATTTGATCTCGGAGCCACCAAATACAGAAAAAATGCTCATGTGTTGTTGTTGTTCGCACTCTGCTGCTGCTATCCCCCTTCCACAATATACAGCAGCTCAGAGCAAACAGCATACAGAAACATACATATACACATATATACACCTAACGGCGATCACGTCGCTGACATACAGACGCATACACAGCAAATTGCTGGCAGTCCGTCTGTATCGAGTCAAAATTTGCGTTCGGCTCGATGCTTTCAGCAGCCGAATGAGGGTGGTTCCTCCGCAAATTGGACCAATTAGGCTATTGGATTTTTGCGTTTGACTCCTCTACGTGTACTTGCTTAATGCTAAAAGCTTTTTTATTTTTTAAATATTTTTTGGCAGTTCATAATAAAAGCACATAATTACGTACAGCTTTGAAAGCTCTCAGAAGCTTTTAACGGTACTTATTATTTTCGTACGAACAGCACAGCTGTTTTTGCGCGAGTAAATTTTGACCATTCGCTTCTGTGTTTTGTTTATAAAAGTAAGTATATAAAACCAAACTGTCCCGTGATTTTTTAAGTGAAAGTTATGCTTGTTTACTATTAAAAACCAGTTCCAGACCAGCAATTACATAAAAGATGTGCGGTTTAGCACCGAAATAGTAATAAGTGCCTTGAGGCACTTTTGGGGCTCCACGCTAACTTTTGTTGCTAGCATCTATTTCACAGCTGACTGCAATTTTTGCGTTTTTTTTTGCTTATTGTGTGATTTTTTAAATAGATAGTTGAATATTGGAAGAAATGGCAGCACGAATTCGTTTTAATATATCAGACTTGTCTGATGAACAGTTGCTGGAACTGTTTGAGTCAGTCCCATCGGATGAGGAAGTGTCATGCGCATCCAGTGACGACGAGAGCGAAGACTTTAATGTGGTTGAAACTCTGACCACTGCATTAGAGGATGCAGACACTATATCGTTTGTTGTTCAAAATGTACAAACTGTAGTACAGGAGTCTGAGCCTAGCCGGAAAACTGTGAAAAGGGCTCGATCTCCATCGCCAACTATTGAGGATTCTGCGTGTATTTTTTCACCATCTGCTGGTGGTTTTAATGGTTTTGGTAAGTAAACGTAATTGCGTATTGGCAAAAAGGAACTAATTAATTTATGCATATGTAGGTATTGAATCAATATCAAAAGAGCCGAGTAAGATTTTGTGGCGACAGCATTATATGCAGTTACATGTCAACAACATAGCCTTTCGAGGAGATTCTTCATTGCCACCCGAAATAAGACAGCTCGAAACATCATTACAGATATTCTGCTATTTTTTCAATTCTGAAGTCATAAATATGATCGTCGAGGAAACCATGCGCTCAGCTTTAAACCATGATATTTCAACCAAGTTCAAAGTTAACAATGATGATATTAACCATTACATCGGTATTCTGATATATATGTCCATTTATCGCTACCCTAATTTTAAAAGCTTTTGGGGAAAAAATGCATTTGAACCTATACGAACCAGCATGTCTCGAGCAAAATTTGATGCAATTAAGCAGTACTTATCCTTGCGTGATGAGAGCCAGCGGATCAAAAAGGGTGAACCAGGCTACGATCCATTGTTCCGCACTCGAAAACTTTCCGACTGCCTCAACAAAAGATTTGACTCCGTGCCAAAGAAGGCCCGCCTTTGCGTAGATGAACAAATGTGTAGCACAAAGATGAAGCACCACTTGCGCCAGTATATGCCCAATAAGCCACACAAATGGGGGATCAAGTTATTTGTCTTATGTGATTCTTTTGGTTATGCATACCGCTTTGAAATCTACAGCGGTGCAGGTGACAACGTGATCCTTCCTGGGTTCCCCGATCTTGGTGCTGCGGCCAACATTGTTTTACGTTTAACAAAAACCGTACAAAGTTTTTATTGTTTACTTTGACAATTATTATACCTCGCTGCCTTTGATGGTATATTTGCGAGCTAAAGGTATTTATAGCCTTGGAACAGTGCGGGTTAATCGTTTCCCCAATTGCAAGCTGCCTAACGATAGCACCATCAACAAATTGCCCAGAGGTTATTCGACAGAGTACGTAGGCTCCTCATATGGGGTCGAAATTAGCAATGTGCTGTGGAAAGACAGCAAGGCCGTTCGCTTGTTGTCGACTTATGTGGGTGTTAAACCATTTGCAAAGGCAAATTCACTTGAAGGAACACCTAAGGCGCTTCGGTATGACAGGAAATCGAAGAAACAGATCGAAGTTGATTGCCCACAAATTATTCGAGAGTATAACGCTCACATGGGCGGCGTAGACCTAATGGATGGTCTAATGGGACGGTACCATGTTCGAGCTAAAACTCGAGATGCCGCAACTCGAATTTTTTACCACTTGATCGATATGGCAGCCACAAATTCGTATATTTTATACAGACGTATAGAAAAGGAGAATGGAAGCAATTGCAAATTGCTCGAACTCCCAGATTTTCGCGAATCAATTGCTGCAGGTCTGGTTACACTTCGCAGCCAAAACTTTCGAGGTCGTCCAATTAGTGCTAACAACAATCGATCTTCTCCAGGACGGGCAATACAGTCACCAACCTCTCAGAAGGACTGGACAATGCAGTCTCCAATATCTCAGCGACCTTCACAATTGCAGCTCAAACTTGGTCAAAAAACGAATCATCCAATAGCAGACTTGCGGTTTGACCAACTAACCCATCTTCCGGAATTTTTGGATCGAAGTGGTGGGAAAAAATTGTGTAAGCACTGCAAAACATCGCAAACGCAATGTTTTTGCACAAAATGCAAACTGCATTTGTGCTGCACAGCCAAAAAAAATTATTTTGCTGAATATCATACAAAAAAATAAACTTTAACATACATTTTTGAAAATGACTTTTTTAATACTGAAATCCCCAAAAGTGCCTTGAGGCACTTATACACTTTTTCTCACTTTACAGGTAAACAAAAAATCCTACATTTTTTTCTGATTACATATTTGAGTTTAGGAGCTACAATTTACTATAAAAAAAAATGTTCTAAGCATTTTCTTCAATTATTTTGGAAAATAGACTTAGAGGGTTCACTTAGTGAGTGCGTAGGAGGTAGGAATATTAAGATTTGTATTCTACATGCTGAGCGCGCGCATAAATAAAAGAGTGAGCGTAAATGGGCCACAACAAAGTCGCATGATTGTTTAATATCTAGCGGCAGTTATAAGAGCGACGCGCGCGCTGATCAAGTTTTAAGCCGCTTGTTGGGAGCCCGACCAAAAACCATACACTCTCTAGAGTCTAGACTAGACAAGTCTCTCAATTTTGAGTCCACTCAAAAAGGAATGCTCGACGAATAGCTTTGTGGCTTACTGCTTACTTTAGCGGTTGTTTTGAGTTTGTAAACAATGCGCTGTGTATAGAGAACTGATAAAAATTGCTGATCAAAACAAAGGGGCGGAGCATAGAGTTGTGGCAAAACAGTAAACTTGGCCTTGAAAGTGTGCGATGTGCGAGGCAAAGATTAAATGTTGCCTAAATGCATTTCTCTTGTTGTCGTAGAAGTTGAGTTTAGCAAAATTTTAGACTTTTGAGTCAATCGCTTGCTGCTACCCTAGCAAGGAAGGGTAGCTTGACATTATTGAAACTTGGCTGAAATAACTAGATAAATACAATATACCTAAACATAATCTCTATAATATATGTTTACTAACATTTTGGCAGTTAGGTATTGCATTAAAATGCCAAATATTGAATATAACTACGAAATAAAATAAATTTATTTTGTATTAAAATACTTCAAATAAGTTATATTTATATGAGAAATATATATTAGGAGATTTCATAGACTATTATTGAACATTTAAGCCATAGGTATTTTTACTTTGTGCTGTTTGTGCGTCTTAGCAACCAGCAACTGTTGTTATTTCGTTCTTTTGCATTTGCCCATTCTTTTGCATTTGCCCATTCTCGATGTGAATACGCACAGCATTGTACAGACGAGACGGGTATATTGGTTTAGGGGAATGTATGTAACATGCAGAAGTAATTATTTCCGAACAAATAATATATATATACTATTGATCAGCATCATAAGGTGACTCGATTTGGCCATGTCGTTTTTATAGCATTTAGGGTATAGGGTATCTCCTAGCGAGCTAGTCAAGTCCATTGTGGAAACAAAATTACGAAAATCTCGGCGAAGCTAGTCCAGAAAAAAATGATGCAAGTGACACGTATACTAATACTTATGCATTTTTTACCGCTACTTGCTTTCCGCTGGCGCCCCCCCTGTCCTACATTCACAAATGCAAAGCCAGATGCACTGGCTGGCGCGCAGCAATTGCCAGTACGCAAACGCACAGCGTTATTCTTTTCGTTAATCTTCATATTCCATTCTATATTACAATACATAGACACTTGCATATTCAAGGGCATAGAGACAAAACGAAATTACGAAACTCTTGGCGAAGCCAGCGAAGGCAAAAATTATTAAAGTGATCCGTTGTCGTTTTTGTCGTGGTCTAGGGTTCTTTGACTTCTTATTGCATACAGTTGCTGCCGCATCTGATGCTTTTGCTGCTGCTGTTACAGCGGCTGCCAAACAAAATAATAAAATAAAAAAATTAAATATTATAAAAAATACTATTAATTATTCATATCATCTTTCATTTCAGGAATTAATAATATAATACATAAATAAATATATTATAATTAAATATGAATAATGTAATTTTGAAAATTGTAGTACTAAAACAAATTATATGTAATTTTTAATAAAAATAGTAATAAATTATGAATAAAATCAAATTATATCATATTTATATTATATATTTAAATACGTTAAATAAATAAAAAAAAGGGTGCTTATAATTTATTATATTTTCTGTTTCAGCAAGTGTTTTGTTTGGATTGTGTAAATTTGCGTATTCCGATGTGTATACACAAAACGCATTTACTTATTAAATGACAATTTAATCAATGAACCAGATGGTTTATTGATTTTGTGCGATTGTATGTAACAGGCTGAAGGATGCATATTCTACCCAATAATATATATATATATATATATATATATATATATACTCGTGATTACAAGTAACAATCGAGTCGTTTTGGGCTTTTCTTTAAGAATAATTTGTGGGGCATAGGGTATCTTCAGTCAATCTGTTTATACTTGACCCTTTCTTATTTACGCTTTTTGCTTCATTCTTCGTGAGCGATTTGTATCGTTGACAACTGCGATTAACAGTGTTTTATATTGTTTTTATAAAGATTTAAAGATATGAGCTCCTATATAAAAAGGTGCGTCGTTGCAGGATGTGTTAGTGACCAAAGTATTAAATATTTTCGCTTCCCTGATCGTGAAAAAGAGTTTTGGTGCGAAAATTTACAAATTTCACCGTATTTAATTACGGTGAATACTTTAATTTGTGCCCGACATTTTGATGCCTCCTGTTCTGGTGTTAGAAAGCTGAAACAAGGCTCAGTACCAACGGAGCATCTCGGTAAGTACATATATGTATTGTTATATATAAATATGTTAAAATACAAGTATGGCGGTGCATTTAGCCTATGTGTGGGTGCTGGCAGTGCACAGCTGTGAACTTAAGGGTTGTGGTGGGGGGGTTTGGTTTGAAGGGGTTTTTTGCTTCGACAGGAATAATATTATGTTATTAAATGTAATAACATATTATTGTACAATTTTGAATTATGTCTGAAAAAATTAAAATTAAGAAATATTGAAAAACAAGCCTGTGACGGTTCCCATGTTTGAAACGATGTAAATCCGTTAGTTTTAGTCCGATTGACTTAAAATACCCCCGGAAATGTTGCGTAGCGCTCTGCAGTTCAACTTCTCCACCGGGAACATTATACTCATTTCTCACAGATGCCACGCGACACAATGTTTGGACAAGTGTCTGCAATGTGGCACAATCTGCAAAAGGACTTAAAGTTCTTAGGATTTGGGGCAAGCATTTCGATGCTTCTGATATCGGAATCCGATACCTTAAGAAATCGGCTATTCCCATCACTTCCTCGGACATATGTCCGATAGCGCAGATGAAACTGCGATTCAAAGTATTAGCAATTTAATTGATGAGAGAGAAGAAGCGAATTGTCCGAATTGCCTCAAGAACCACTTTGTTTCAGTAGCGATAATAAGGCAAAACTGTTTGCTGATATTATTATGAATGAAACTAGGTCGCAGCAGAACCTGCTACAGAATATTAACTATATTTCCAGCAAAGCCTACAGCTTTATGAGACAGATTCTAAAGTTTAACCTACCATTTCCTCGTACACTCCATAGATGGATAAAGGGATTGGACACTTAAACCCGATCATAGTGTCCAATTTAAAAGCAGCAGTTTTGAATATGACAAGTCGTAATCGAAACTGCGTGCTGCTGATGGACGAGTTATCGATTAGAAGAGAGTTGGAGTATAACTCTACTACTGATCAAATTTATGGTTTTGGGGATTTGGGAAACGGTCAACGGAGTAGATCTGTTGCCAGCAAAACCATGTTCTTTATGGTGGAAGTACACGGTGACGGTGAGCTTCTACTTTTCAGACACAATTTTAAGTGGCACAAAATTAACACAATTAGTTTTAGAGAACCTTGATTGCTTGCAAAATTGTGGACTTAAAGTAAAAGCCATAGTCTCAGATCAAGGCAGCAACAATGTAAGTTGCTTTAGATTGCTTAAAGCGTCTGACAATGATAATTACTTTCATTATAAAGGAGAAAAAATATATCTAATTCATGATTATGTCCATCTTCTTAAAAGTATAAGAAACACATTCCTCTCAATGAAACTTCGCACACCTTACGGTTTTGCAAGTTGGGATGTGTTAAGAGAGTTTCACGATATTAACAAAGCACGGTGAGACTTGCACCAAAGTTGACAGATGATCACATCTCACCCGCCCACTACCAAAAAATGCGGGTGAGCCTGGCTACGCAGGTTTTCAGCCACACTGTTGCGCAAGGGATCGTAACCTGCATAGCGTTGAACAAGTTCACAAAAGTCGATAATATAGCATGTGCTGAGGCCACAAAGTGCTTTATCGAAACTATAAATTGTGGCTTTGATCTCTGCAATGGTCAGTCATTTCAGAGTGGTAACCCAAATCAGCATCCCGTTACACGCACGAACGGCAAATTGGGTAAGATGGAGGAGTTCGCAGATTTTGTCGATAACATATACCCCGTTCGTTTGAGTCGGTGCATTTGCATTGAAGGCCTAGTTTCCACCCTTCGAGGCATGTTAAGTCTGTGCAAAGCATTGTTTTTAGATACTGATATACAATTTGTAATGCTTGGTCGACTTAAACAGGACCCATTAGAGAACTTATTCGCGACCCTCAGATCCAAACTAGGCAACACCACTAATCCCTCAGCACGAGAGATTCAGTACATGACGGCACGAATTGCGTGTATGAAGTTGTTGACCCAAGGTTTTATTACCAATAAAAACTGCGAGGACGATGCTGACCTCAATTTGTATTGGAACTATGAGCCGAGTCTTGTTGAAGTTTCTTCTGAAATTTCTACCGAAGATCTCGCTGTTCCACCAATAGATACTTCCGCCCAGCACGAAGTAACTTCAATTTCTGAAAGTACCACTTCGGCAGCTGCGGCGAGATACTTTGCGGGTTATGGCATACGCTCGCGACTTTTGAAGAAAATTAAGTGCGACGCATGCGAGGCTATTATGATTAAATACGACAGCTTGACACAAGAATCTGAGAAGTTCATTCAACTTAAAAATTTTAAAGAGAATGAACTATGTACAATCCTTCAGATTACTTTTTCAAAGTTTGTCGAGCCACTTTATGACATTCTCAACCTTTTTCAAAGAAATTCCTCACGAAAAGAACATCAAGCAAAAATTTGTTGAAAAATGCATTGTTCAAACAAACAATAGCTTTCTTCAATGGTTTACTAAAGACTTGCCATGTTCCGAGCATAAAATAACGATGTTGGACTTCCTTATTTGTGTCCTTCTTCGGAAATCTGCGAAATGGCTGCTCGAATCAGAGCAAGCTAGTGAGAAGGATAGAAAAAGAAAGCGTGAGAATCCGTCGAATAAGCATGACCCCCAGCAAAGAAAATACGCACATGTTTATGTTTATCTATAGACGGTAGAAAGTGTTAAGATCGGGGTGCCACGCCTACTAGGAGGCTTGAAAATCGACAAAATTCGATAACAGAAAACCGATAAAACCAAATATTTCTCACATTCTTACAGCTAGAGTTACCAAATTTTGCACGCAGATAGCTTGGATGCCACGCCCACTCCTTTCGCCCCCATCATCCCTGCTCCTTGAAATTGGAAACGCCTATAGTTTTTAAATTTTTGGGCTAGAGCCACCAAATTTTGAGTCAAGATAGGTACTAACGTTCCCCATCAAAACTTGGATGCCACGCCCTCTGGTTCCGCCACCATCCCCCTTCTCCTTGAAATTGGAAACGCCTATAGTTTTCACATTTTTTGGCTAGAGCCACCAAACTTTGTGTGAAGATAGATATTAATGTTCCCCAAAAAAATGCATCAAAATTTTGGATGCCACGCCCCCTGATTCCGCCCCCATCCCCCTTCTTTTGAAATTGGAAACGCCTATAGTTTACACATTTTTCGAGCTAAAGTCACCAAATTTGGTAGGAGGATATATGGTGACATCTACAAAAGGTCTGCATTAAAAATTAGGATACCACGCCCACCTCTGCCGCCCACCATTTAAAGTCGCAAATTTCGATATCTCTTACAGTTTTTAAGCTAGAGCCTGTAAATTAAGTAGAAAGATTGAAGGCAACATCTACCAAAGATCTGCATCAAAATTTTGGATGCCACGCCCTTCCTAATATCTAAAGTTTCAATAGACATATTTTAATTTGGCTGTGAGTCAATTGACTTCACTGTAAAACGATTACTACGTAAGTGTAGAATTAAATAAAACTTAATATACTAACTTACATTATTTTAATAGAATATTCAGACTGCTTAGTGTTATATGATTTTTAAATGCATTTAAGCAGTGTCTATATAACTATTGTATAATAGCCAAAATAGAAGACAACAATATATTGCTTCAAATATTAAGTCTAAAATCGACTTATTTTTCTTGTGTTTAAAAAACAACAAAAGAAATTAAAATACGTTGATTGTTTTTTAAATATTTAAATAATAGCAATTACATATTTTTTATAACTTTTTTAACTTAGTGAGTGCGTAGGAGGTAGGGATATTAAGATTTGTATTTTACATGCTGAGCGCGCGCATTAATAAAAGAGTGAGCGTGAAGAAAGAGATAGATTCGACTTCATATACCGGCACTGCTCTTGCTAGTGTTGATTGTTAGCTGCAGAAAATAAAAGAATACGAAATGAAAAATATGAAACAAATTTTGTAGGAATTCATTTTTTAAACAACTTTTTATTTTAGAAAATAAGTAACAAATAATAATTAAACTAAAGTAATATTTTTAAGAGAGCACCTACTTTGCAACTGCCCTGCACTGGCAGCAAAACGCTTACAACACCTCCAGGCTCCCTTCCTGGCATCCCTAGAGGAGGCCAGCAAGATGGAACCGAACAAGCTTCTAGCATTTGCCCGAAGCACACAAACGCCACAGGACCACACGTATAGATAGTCCCAACTTATCCGAACGCCGGCTTCACTAAGGACCCTCAGTGGTCTATGTGTGACACTTCCCCCGGGGAGGGTCAGCCGGTCTAACCTAACCTAACCTAATATTTTTAAATATTTCTTATGGCCCATTTGCCTTTGCTTTTGCTTCTGTATTCTTTTTTTTCATTTAAATTTTTAATTCTAAATTTTAACCGTAAGCGAAAAAAAAGTTTAATTTTGTCGTCTAACTGTATGTGCTTTGAGTTGTTAAGCAATTCGTTTATTAAAAAAGGCTTCAATGATATTTTGTTTTCATTTTCTTTAGAGAACTGTAGCTCGAGCTGAGTTAATTTTTGTAGAAAACATGTTGATGGCTTTTTAAGGCCACCTGCTGATGCCATATCAACAAAAGTAAACGTGTTGTTTTCCTTGACCTGTTCTTCATACAGTGAGAATCTTTTTATAATATAACCTGCAATATACTCCAATGCATCTCCTGACAGGTCGTCCAAAACTTCTTCCACGCCTCGCTCTTACTGATAGGAATCAGGAATCGGCTACTTGCGACATTGACTTCATCACTTCATCTACTTCAGCTACTTGCGACATTGACGAAATGTTAATGTCCATCCATGGCACTTCATCGACCTCTACATTTCTACTCATCCCCAAAATTTCTGTGTTTCGTGCTATTTACATATGAGGAAGTTATTGTAAAATATTATTAAAATAAAGGTTAAAAAGGACAATTAACAATTCTCGCAATACTTTACAAGACAAACACGTGGACATTACAAACAAATACACTCGGTTTTGGCTACTTAAAAAATGGATATTAATATTAATAATCTGTTAGACATTTAATTTAATCACTACTGCCAATAAATACTTATGTTACCTAGTAGGTATTTTCGCAAACGAAACTTAAATTCCAGCGGAGTAGGATGATCGTTTAGACCACCTTTGGACCGCAAGGTACCAAAGAAATGTTCCAGCTGGTCCTGCGAAATCCTACTTGTAATCAGGTACTACATGCTATACTTTTGTTTTGCGTACTGATAAAGGAGGTCCAGTGAACTATTATTTATAATAATACCTTTTTGAAAAGTCAAGAGCCTTTTCCCATTTGGAATTATTGTTTTTGACATAACTGCAGAAATCTCCCTCAGCACTCTTCGCTGCTCTTCTTTATTAAGACCAAAGGGTTGCTTGGTTGGCATAGTGTTGACAGTTTTTAGTTTGACGTTAAAAATGTCAAACCAATCGTTTGTTAATTGAACGAAATCAGCAGTTGCGCACGCGTTATAAACGTCCAGCTCCAAGGAATAGCAGCGTCTTATCGCCGTTGCCGTACAATTTTAAAGCAACTGCGCTGCCAGCTTCACCTTTTGCCTACCTGCACCATGAACAGTTAAATGGTCTTCTGTGACCTTCCAAAGAATTGACAAGTCTGTTGCCGATGAGTGCTTCAACGCTTGCCATACACTTTGTTGCGTCACAATAGTTCCGCTAACTATGAGTTCCGTGTCAAGAAAATGGTTTCTTATTAATTTAAGAAGATGAGGAGTGTCAGCAAACACAAAAACTTTTAAGTCGCCGTTTGCAGGGTGCGCAAACCAGAATTTTTCTACAAATAAAATTGAAATTTATATATATATAACGTTTTTTTGATGCAATCTTACCAGTGGAGATGCCAAGATTAGACCATAATTTGAAATTCCCTGGACCCAAATCCGAAATCATGGCTATAACTGTATATCCAGCCGCATATAGTTTTTCCAGCAGGTCATATAGTATTGTTTTTGACATTGGCTTGTCGAAGTCATAATATATTGGCTGCTTTCAAGACTTACGCAAGCCTTGCACCATTGCCACCTGGACGTAGTCTACTGGCGGCAGAACAGCTTCTTGAGAGCAGCCATACTCGTATGTATACGACACTTTCATCTCATCGAAAAAAATGGCGCAAATCTTGTCTTCTTCGTCCAGCTCAACGGAGTTTTTCATTAATTCCAGCACAAAATCTAATTTTCCTGGCTTTATCCGTACACCTTGTAGCCAATTACCAAGCGTCGATTCACATGGAAGTGGAAAGCCCTTTTTGTATAAATATTTATATGCCCTGGGTCCAGCTGCATGAAGGCAAATCGCAGACGAAATATCTTCATTGGTCCACTGTACTCGTTTGCCACCACTTTCCAGTTTCCTTATCTGATTTTCTGTGAGAATTGCCTTCAGACTATCTGCCAAGGATTCTGCATCTCGCAGCTTAGAGGAGAGCTTGGCAATCTCTTTTGACATTTCATTTATTTTAATTTTCAAACGAATGTTTTCTAGAGCAATACCCGAATCAACTACTTATTTTCTGTAATACATATATTTCAATTAAGAACATTAAAAAATACAAATATTTATTGAATAAAATTACACTTACTCTGTTTGGGAATTAAAATCAAACGCATTAGATGTGCTTTGTGATTGATGGTGAACAGTGTAAGAGAACTCTAACTCCGACGGTTGTTTTGAGTTTGTAAACAATGCGCTGTGTATAGAGAACTGATAAAAATTGCTGATCAAAACAAAGGGGCGGAGCATAGAGATGTGAAAAAAGAGTAAACTCTGCCTTGAAAGTGTGCGATGTGCGAGACAAAGATTAAATGTTGCCTAAATGCATTTCTCTTGTTGTCGTAGAAGTTGAGTTTAGCAAATTTTAGACTTTTGAGTCAATCGCTTGCTGCTACCCTAGCAAAGAAGGGTAGCTTGACATTATTGAAACTTGGCTGAAATAACTAGATAAATACAATATACCTAAACATAAGCTCTATAATATATGTTTACTAACATTTTGGCAGTTAGGTATTGCATTAAAATGCCAAATATTGAATATAACTACGAAATAAAATAAATTTATTTTGTATTAAAATACTTCAAATAAGTTATATTTATATGAGAAATATATATTAGGAGATTTCATAGACTATTATTGAATATTTAAGCAATAGGTATTTTTACTTTGTGCTGTTTGTGTGTCTTAGCAACCAGCAACTGTTGTTATTTCGTTCTTTTGCATTTGCCCATTCTTTTGTATTTGCCCATTCTCGATGTGAATACACACAGCATTGTACAGACGTATGTAACATGCAGAAAGAATTATTTCCGAACAAATAATATATATATATACTATTGATCAGCATCATAAGGTGACTCGATTTGGCCATGTCGTTTTTATAGCATTTAGGGTATAGGGTATCTCCTAGCGAGCTAGTCAAGTCCATTGTGGAAACAAAATTACGAAAATCTCGGCGAAGCTAGTCCAGAAAAAAAATGATGCAAGTGACACGTATACTAATACTTATGCATTTTTACCGCTACTTGCTTTCCGCTGGCGCCCCCCTGTCCTACATTCACAAAAGCAAAGCCAGATGCACTGGCTGGCGCGCAGCAATTGCCAGTACGCAAACGCACAGCGTTATTCTTTTCGTTAATCTTCATATTCCATTCTATATTACAATACATAGACACTTGCATATTCAAGGGCATAGAGACAAAACGAAATTACGAAACTCTTGGCGAAGCCAGCGAAGGCAAAAATTATTAAAGTGATCCGTTGTCGTTTTTGTCGTGGTCTAGGGTTCTTTGACTTCTTATTGCATACAGTTGCTGCCGCATCTGATGCTTTTGCTGCTGCTGTTACAGCGGCTGCCAAACAAAATAATAAAATAAAAAAATTAAATATTATAAAAAATACTATTAATTATTCATATCATCTTTCATTTCAGGAATTAATAATATAATACATAAATAAATATATTATAATTAAATATGAATAATGTAATTTTGAAAATTGTAGTACTAAAACAAATTATATGTAATTTTTAATAAAAATAGTAATAAATTATGAATAAAATCAAATTATATCATATTTATATTATATATTTAAATACGTTAAATAAATAAAAGAAAGGGTGCTTATAATTTATTATATTTTCTGTTTCAGCAAGTGTTTTGTTTGGATTGTGTTAATTTGCGTATTCCGATGTGTATACACAAAACGCATTTACTTATTAAATGACAATTTAATCAATGAACCAGATGGTTTATTGATTTTGTGCGATTGTATGTAACAGGCTGAAGGATGCATATTCTACCCAATAATATATATATATATATATATATATATATATATATATATACTCGTGATTACAAGTAACAATCGAGTCGTTTTGGGCTTTTCTTTAAGAATAATTTGTGGGGCATAGGGTATCTTCAGTCAATCTGTTTATACTTGACCCTTTCTTATTTACGCTTTTTGCTTCATTCTTCGTGAGCGATTTGTATCGTTGACAACTGCGATTAACAGTGTTTTATATTGTTTTTATAAAGATTTAAAGATATGAGCTCCTATATAAAAAGGTGCGTCGTTGCAGGATGTGTTAGTGACCAAAGTATTAAATATTTTCGCTTCCCTGATCGTGAAAAAGAGTTTTGGTGCGAAAATTTACAAATTTCACCGTATTTAATTACGGTGAATACTTTAATTTGTGCCCGACATTTTGATGCCTCCTGTTCTGGTGTTAGAAAGCTGAAACAAGGCTCAGTACCAACGGAGCATCTCGGTAAGTACATATATGTATTGTTATATATAAATATGTTAAAATACAAGTATGGCGGTGCATTTAGCCTATGTGTGGGTGCTGGCAGTGCACAGCTGTGAACTTAAGGGTTGTGGTGGGGGGGTTTGGTTTGAAGGGGTTTTTTGCTTCGACAGGAATAATATTATGTTATTAAATGTAATAACATATTATTGTACAATTTTGAATTATGTCTGAAAAAATTAAAATTAAGAAATATTGAAAAACAAGCCTGTGACGGTTCCCATGTTTGAAACGATGTAAATCCGTTAGTTTTAGTCCGATTGACTTAAAATACCCCCGGAAATGTTGCGTAGCGCTCTGCAGTTCAACTTCTCCACCGGGAACATTATACTCATTTCTCACAGATGCCACGCGACACAATGTTTGGACAAGTGTCTGCAATGTGGCACAATCTGCAAAAGGACTTAAAGTTCTTAGGATTTGGGGCAAGCATTTCGATGCTTCTGATATCGGAATCCGATACCTTAAGAAATCGGCTATTCCCATCACTTCCTCGGACATATGTCCGATAGCGCAGATGAAACTGCGATTCAAAGTATTAGCAATTTAATTGATGAGAGAGAAGAAGCGAATTGTCCGAATTGCCTCAAGAACCACTTTGTTTCAGTAGCGATAATAAGGCAAAACTGTTTGCTGATATTATTATGAATGAAACTAGGGTCGCAGCAGAACCTGCTACAGAATATTAACTATATTTCCAGCAAAGCCTACAGCTTTATGAGACAGATTCTAAAGTTTAACCTACCATTTCCTCGTACACTCCATAGATGGATAAAGGGATTGGACACTTAAACCCGATCATAGTGTCCAATTTAAAAGCAGCAGTTTTGAATATGACAAGTCGTAATCGAAACTGCGTGCTGCTGATGGACGAGTTATCGATTAGAAGAGAGTTGGAGTATAACTCTACTACTGATCAAATTTATGGTTTTGGGGATTTGGGAAACGGTCAACGGAGTAGATCTGTTGCCAGCAAAACCATGTTCTTTATGGTGGAAGTACACGGTGACGGTGAGCTTCTACTTTTCAGACACAATTTTAAGTGGCACAAAATTAACACAATTAGTTTTAGAGAACCTTGATTGCTTGCAAAATTGTGGACTTAAAGTAAAAGCCATAGTCTCAGATCAAGGCAGCAACAATGTAAGTTGCTTTAGATTGCTTAAAGCGTCTGACAATGATAATTACTTTCATTATAAAGGAGAAAAAATATATCTAATTCATGATTATGTCCATCTTCTTAAAAGTATAAGAAACACATTCCTCTCAATGAAACTTCGCACACCTTACGGTTTTGCAAGTTGGGATGTGTTAAGAGAGTTTCACGATATTAACAAAGCACGGTGAGACTTGCACCAAAGTTGACAGATGATCACATCTCACCCGCCCACTACCAAAAAATGCGGGTGAGCCTGGCTACGCAGGTTTTCAGCCACACTGTTGCGCAAGGGATCGTAACCTGCATAGCGTTGAACAAGTTCACAAAAGTCGATAATATAGCATGTGCTGAGGCCACAAAGTGCTTTATCGAAACTATAAATTGTGGCTTTGATCTCTGCAATGGTCAGTCATTTCAGAGTGGTAACCCAAATCAGCATCCCGTTACACGCACGAACGGCAAATTGGGTAAGATGGAGGAGTTCGCAGATTTTGTCGATAACATATACCCCGTTCGTTTGAGTCGGTGCATTTGCATTGAAGGCCTAGTTTCCACCCTTCGAGGCATGTTAAGTCTGTGCAAAGCATTGTTTTTAGATACTGATATACAATTTGTAATGCTTGGCCGACTTAAACAGGACCCATTAGAGAACTTATTCGCGACCCTCAGATCCAAACTAGGCAACACCACTAATCCCTCAGCACGAGAGATTCAGTACATGACGGCACGAATTGCGTGTATGAAGTTGTTGACCCAAGGTTTTATTACCAATAAAAACTGCGAGGACGATGCTGACCTCAATTTGGATTGGAACTATGAGCCGAGTCTTGTTGAAGTTTCTTCTGAAATTTCTACCGAAGATCTCGCTGTTCCACCAATAGATACTTCCGCCCAGCACGAAGTAACTTCAATTTCTGAAAGTACCACTTCGGCAGCTGCGGCGAGATACTTTGCGGGTTATGGCATACGCTCGCGACTTTTGAAGAAAATTAAGTGCGACGCATGCGAGGCTATTATGATTAAATACGACAGCTTGACACAAGAATCTGAGAAGTTCATTCAACTTAAAAATTTTAAAGAGAATGAACTATGTACAATCCTTCAGATTACTTTTTCAAAGTTTGTCGAGCCACTTTATGACATTCTCAACCTTTTTCAAAGAAATTCCTCACGAAAAGAACATCAAGCAAAAATTTGTTGAAAAATGCATTGTTCAAACAAACAATAGCTTTCTTCAATGGTTTACTAAAGACTTGCCATGTTCCGAGCATAAAATAACGATGTTGGACTTCCTTATTTGTGTCCTTCTTCGGAAATCTGCGAAATGGCTGCTCGAATCAGAGCAAGCTAGTGAGAAGGATAGAAAAAGAAAGCGTGAGAATCCGTCGAATAAGCATGACCCCCAGCAAAGAAAATACGCACATGTTTATGTTTATCTATAGACGGTAGAAAGTGTTAAGATCGGGGTGCCACGCCTACTAGGAGGCTTGAAAATCGACAAAATTCGATAACAGAAAACCGATAAAACCAAATATTTCTCACATTCTTACAGCTAGAGTTACCAAATTTTGCACGCAGATAGCTTGGATGCCACGCCCACTCCTTTCGCCCCCATCATCCCTGCTCCTTGAAATTGGAAACGCCTATAGTTTTTAAATTTTTTGGGCTAGAGCCACCAAATTTTGAGTCAAGATAGGTACTAACGTTCCCCATCAAAACTTGGATGCCACGCCCTCTGGTTCCGCCACCATCCCCCCTTCTCCTTGAAATTGGAAACGCCTATAGTTTTCACATTTTTTGGCTAGAGCCACCAAACTTTGTGTGAAGATAGATATTAATGTTCCCCAAAAAAATGCATCAAAATTTTGGATGCCACGCCCCCTGATTCCGCCCCCATCCCCCCTTCTTTTTGAAATTGGAAACGCCTATAGTTTACACATTTTTCGAGCTAAAGTCACCAAATTTGGTAGGAGGATATATGGTGACATCTACAAAAGGTCTGCATTAAAAATTAGGATACCACGCCCACCTCTGCCGCCCACCATTTAAAGTCGCAAATTTCGATATCTCTTACAGTTTTTAAGCTAGAGCCTGTAAATTAAGTAGAAAGATTGAAGGCAACATCTACCAAAGATCTGCATCAAAATTTTGGATGCCACGCCCTTCCTAATATCTAAAGTTTCAATAGACATATTTTAATTTGGCTGTGAGTCAATTGACTTCACTGTAAAACGATTACTACGTAAGTGTAGAATTAAATAAAACTTAATATACTAACTTACATTATTTTAATAGAATATTCAGACTGCTTAGTGTTATATGATTTTTAAATGCACTTAAGCAGTGTCTATATAACTATTGTATAATAGCCAAAATAGAAGACAACAATATATTGCTTCAAATATTAAGTCTAAAATCGACTTATTTTTCTTGTGTTTAAAAAACAACAAAAGAAATTAAAATACGTTGATTGTTTTTTAAATATTTAAATAATAGCAATTACATATTTTTTATAACTTTTTTAACTTAGTGAGTGCGTAGGAGGTAGGGATATTAAGATTTGTATTTTACATGCTGAGCGCGCATTAATAAAAGAGTGAGCGTGAAGAAAGAGATAGATTCGACTTCATATACCGGCACTGCTCTTGCTAGTGTTGATTGTTAGCTGCAGAAAATAAAAGAATACGAAATGAAAAATATGAAACAAATTTTTTGTAGGAATTCATTTTTTAAACAACTTTTTATTTTAGAAAATAAGTAACAAATAATAATTAAACTAAAGTAATATTTTTAAGAGAGCACCTACTTTGCAACTGCCCTGCACTGGCAGCAAAACGCTTACAACACCTCCAGGCTCCCTTCCTGGCATCCCTAGAGGAGGCCAGCAAGATGGAACCGAACAAGCTTCTAGCATTTGCCCGAAGCACACAAACGCCACAGGACCACACGTATAGATAGTCCCAACTTATCCGAACGCCGGCTTCACTAAGGACCCTCAGTGGTCTATGTGTGACACTTCCCCCGGGGAGGGTCAGCCGGTCTAACCTAACCTAACCTAATATTTTTAAATATTTCTTATGGCCCATTTGCCTTTGCTTTTGCTTCTGTATTCTTTTTTTTTTCATTTAAATTTTTAATTCTAAATTTTAACCGTAAGCGAAAAAAAAAGTTTAATTTTGTCGTCTAACTGTATGTGCTTTGAGTTGTTAAGCAATTCGTTTATTAAAAAAGGCTTCAATGATATTTTGTTTTCATTTTCTTTAGAGAACTGTAGCTCGAGCTGAGTTAATTTTTGTAGAAAACATGTTGATGGCTTTTTTAAGGCCACCTGCTGATGCCATATCAACAAAAGTAAACGTGTTGTTTTCCTTGACCTGTTCTTCATACAGTGAGAATCTTTTTATAATATAACCTGCAATATACTCCAATGCATCTCCTGACAGGTCGTCCAAAACTTCTTCCACGCCTCGCTCTTACTGATAGGAATCAGGAATCGGCTACTTGCGACATTGACTTCATCACTTCATCTACTTCAGCTACTTGCGACATTGACGAAATGTTAATGTCCATCCATGGCACTTCATCGACCTCTACATTTCTACTCATCCCCAAAATTTCTGTGTTTCGTGCTATTTACATATGAGGAAGTTATTGTAAAATATTATTAAAATAAAGGTTAAAAAGGACAATTAACAATTCTCGCAATACTTTACAAGACAAACACGTGGACATTACAAACAAATACACTCGGTTTTGGCTACTTAAAAAAATGGATATTAATATTAATAATCTGTTAGACATTTAATTTAATCACTACTGCCAATAAATACTTATGTTACCTAGTAGGTATTTTCGCAAACGAAACTTAAATTCCAGCGGAGTAGGATGATCGTTTAGACCACCTTTGGACCGCAAGGTACCAAAGAAATGTTCCAGCTGGTCCTGCGAAATCCTACTTGTAATCAGGTACTACATGCTATACTTTTGTTTTGCGTACTGATAAAGGAGGTCCAGTGAACTATTATTTATAATAATACCTTTTGAAAAGTCAAGAGCCTTTTCCCATTTGGAATTATTGTTTTTGACATAACTGCAGAAATCTCCCTCAGCACTCTTCGCTGCTCTTCTTTATTAAGACCAAAGGGTTGCTTGGTTGGCATAGTGTTGACAGTTTTTAGTTTGACATTAAAAATGTCAAACCAATCGTTTGTTAATTGAACGAAATCAGCAGTTGCGCACGCGTTATAAACGTCCAGCTCCAAGGAATAGCAGCGTCTTATCGCCGTTGCCGTACAATTTGAAAGCAACTGCGCTGCCAGCTTCACCTTTTGCCTACCTGCACCATGAACAGTTAAATGGTCTTCTGTGACCTTCCAAAGAATTGACAAGTCTGTTGCCGATGAGTGCTTCAACGCTTGCCATACACTTTGTTGCGTCACAATAGTTCCGCTAACTATGAGTTCCGTGTCAAGAAAATGGTTTCTTATTAATTTAAGAAGATGAGGAGTGTCAGCAAACACAAAAACTTTTAAGTCGCCGTTTGCAGGGTGCGCAAACCAGAATTTTTCTACAAATAAAATTGAAATTTATATATATATAACGTTTTTTTGATGCAATCTTACCAGTGGAGATGCCAAGATTAGACCATAATTTGAAATTCCCTGGACCCAAATCCGAAATCATGGCTATAACTGTATATCCAGCCGCATATAGTTTTTCCAGCAGGTCATATAGTATTGTTTTTGACATTGGCTTGTCGAAGTCATAATATATTGGCTGCTTTCAAGACTTACGCAAGCCTTGCACCATTGCCACCTGGACGTAGTCTACTGGCGGCAGAACAGCTTCTTGAGAGCAGCCATACTCGTATGTATACGACACTTTCATCTCATCGAAAAAAATGGCGCAAATCTTGTCTTCTTCGTCCAGCTCAACGGAGTTTTTCATTAATTCCAGCACAAAATCTAATTTTCCTGGCTTTATCCGTACACCTTGTAGCCAATTACCAAGCGTCGATTCACATGGAAGTGGAAAGCCCTTTTGTATAAATATTTATATGCCCTGGGTCCAGCTGCATGAAGGCAAATCGCAGACGAAATATCTTCATTGCTCCACTGTACTCGTTTGCCACCACTTTCCAGTTTCCTTATCTGATTTTCTGTGAGAATTGCCTTCAGACTTTCTGCCAAGGATTCTGCATCTCGCAGCTTAGAGGAGAGCTTGGCAATCTCTTTTGACATTTCATTTATTTTAATTTTCAAACGAATGTTTTCTAGAGCAATACCCGAATCAACTACTTATTTTCTGTAATACATATATTTCAATTAAGAACATTAAAAAATACAAATATTTATTGAATAAAATTACACTTACTCTGTTTGGGAATTAAAATCAAACGCATTAGATGTGCTTTGTGATTGATGGTGAACAGTGTAAGAGAACTCTAACTCCGACGGTTGTTTTGAGTTTGTAAACAATGCGCTGTGTATAGAGAACTGATAAAAATTGCTGATCAAAACAAAGGGGCGGAGCATAGAGATGTGAAAAAGAGTAAACTCTGCCTTGAAAGTGTGCGATGTGCGAGACAAAGATTAAATGTTGCCTAAATGCATTTCTCTTGTTGTCGTAGAAGTTGAGTTTAGCAAATTTTAGACTTTTGAGTCAATCGCTTGCTGCTACCCTAGCAAGGAAGGGTAGCTTGACATTATTGAAACTTGGCTGAAATAACTAGATAAATACAATATACCTAAACATAATCTCTATAATATATGTTTACTAACATTTTGGCAGTTAGGTATTGCATTAAAATGCCAAATATTGAATATAACTACGAAATAAAATAAATTTATTTTGTATTAAAATACTTCAAATAAGTTATATTTATATGAGAAATATATATTAGGAGATTTCATAGACTATTATTGAACATTTAAGCCATAGGTATTTTTACTTTGTGCTGTTTGTGCGTCTTAGCAACCAGCAACTGTTGTTATTTCGTTCTTTTGCATTTGCCCATTCTTTTGCATTTGCCCATTCTCGATGTGAATACGCACAGCATTGTACAGACGAGACGGGTATATTGGTTTAGGGGAATGTATGTAACATGCAGAAGTAATTATTTCCGAACAAATAATATATATATACTATTGATCAGCATCATAAGGTGACTCGATTTGGCCATGTCGTTTTTATAGCATTTAGGGTATAGGGTATCTCCTAGCGAGCTAGTCAAGTCCATTGTGGAAACAAAATTACGAAAATCTCGGCGAAGCTAGTCCAGAAAAAAAATGATGCAAGTGACACGTATACTAATACTTATGCATTTTTTACCGCTACTTGCTTTCCGCTGGCGCCCCCCCTGTCCTACATTCACAAAAGCAAAGCCAGATGCACTGGCTGGCGCGCAGCAATTGCCAGTACGCAAACGCACAGCGTTATTCTTTTCGTTAATCTTCATATTCCATTCTATATTACAATACATAGACACTTGCATATTCAAGGGCATAGAGACAAAACGAAATTACGAAACTCTTGGCGAAGCCAGCGAAGGCAAAAATTATTAAAGTGATCCGTTGTCGTTTTTGTCGTGGTCTAGGGGTTCTTTGACTTCTTATTGCATACAGTTGCTGCCGCATCTGATGCTTTTGCTGCTGCTGTTACAGCGGCTGCCAAACAAAATAATAAAATAAAAAAATTAAATATTATAAAAAATACTATTAATTATTCATATCATCTTTCATTTCAGGAATTAATAATATAATACATAAATAAATATATTATAATTAAATATGAATAATGTAATTTTGAAAATTGTAGTACTAAAACAAATTATATGTAATTTTTAATAAAAATAGTAATAAATTATGAATAAAATCAAATTATATCATATTTATATTATATATTTAAATACGTTAAATAAATAAAAAAAAGGTGCTTATAATTTATTATATTTTCTGTTTCAGCAAGTGTTTTGTTTGGATTGTGTTAATTTGCGTATTCCGATGTGTATACACAAAACGCATTTACTTATTAAATGACAATTTAATCAATGAACCAGATGGTTTATTGATTTTGTGCGATTGTATGTAACAGGCTGAAGGATGCATATTCTACCCAATAATATATATATATATATATATATATATATATATACTCGTGATTACAAGTAACAATCGAGTCGTTTTGGGCTTTTCTTTAAGAAGAATTTGTGGGGCATAGGGTATCTTCAGTCAATCTGTTTATACTTGACCCTTTCTTATTTACGCTTTTTGCTTCATTCTTCGTGAGCGATTTGTATCGTTGACAACTGCGATTAACAGTGTTTTATATTGTTTTTATAAAGATTTAAAGATATGAGCTCCTATATAAAAAGGTGCGTCGTTGCAGGATGTGTTAGTGACCAAAGTATTAAATATTTTCGCTTCCCTGATCGTGAAAAAGAGTTTTGGTGCGAAAATTTACAAATTTCACCGTATTTAATTACGGTGAATACTTTAATTTGTGCCCGACATTTTGATGCCTCCTGTTCTGGTGTTAGAAAGCTGAAACAAGGCTCAGTACCAACGGAGCATCTCGGTAAGTACATATATGTATTGTTATATATAAATATGTTAAAATACAAGTATGGCGGTGCATTTAGCCTATGTGTGGGTGCTGGCAGTGCACAGCTGTGAACTTAAGGGTTGTGGTGGGGGGGTTTGGTTTGAAGGGGTTTTTTGCTTCGACAGGAATAATATTATGTTATTAAATGTAATAACATATTATTGTACAATTTTGAATTATGTCTGAAAAAATTAAAATTAAGAAATATTGAAAAACAAGCCTGTGACGGTTCCCATGTTTGAAACGATGTAAATCCGTTAGTTTTAGTCCGATTGACTTAAAATACCCCCGGAAATGTTGCGTAGCGCTCTGCAGTTCAACTTCTCCACCGGGAACATTATACTCATTTCTCACAGATGCCACGCGACACAATGTTTGGACAAGTGTCTGCAATGTGGCACAATCTGCAAAAGGACTTAAAGTTCTTAGGATTTGGGGCAAGCATTTCGATGCTTCTGATATCGGAATCCGATACCTTAAGAAATCGGCTATTCCCATCACTTCCTCGGACATATGTCCGATAGCGCAGATGAAACTGCGATTCAAAGTATTAGCAATTTAATTGATGAGAGAGAAGAAGCGAATTGTCCGAATTGCCTCAAGAACCACTTTGTTTCAGTAGCGATAATAAGGCAAAACTGTTTGCTGATATTATTATGAATGAAACTAGGGTCGCAGCAGAACCTGCTACAGAATATTAACTATATTTCCAGCAAAGCCTACAGCTTTATGAGACAGATTCTAAAGTTTAACCTACCATTTCCTCGTACACTCCATAGATGGATAAAGGGATTGGACACTTAAACCCGATCATAGTGTCCAATTTAAAAGCAGCAGTTTTGAATATGACAAGTCGTAATCGAAACTGCGTGCTGCTGATGGACGAGTTATCGATTAGAAGAGAGTTGGAGTATAACTCTACTACTGATCAAATTTATGGTTTTGGGGATTTGGGAAACGGTCAACGGAGTAGATCTGTTGCCAGCAAAACCATGTTCTTTATGGTGGAAGTACACGGTGACGGTGAGCTTCTACTTTTCAGACACAATTTTAAGTGGCACAAAATTAACACAATTAGTTTTAGAGAACCTTGATTGCTTGCAAAATTGTGGACTTAAAGTAAAAGCCATAGTCTCAGATCAAGGCAGCAACAATGTAAGTTGCTTTAGATTGCTTAAAGCGTCTGACAATGATAATTACTTTCATTATAAAGGAGAAAAAATATATCTAATTCATGATTATGTCCATCTTCTTAAAAGTATAAGAAACACATTCCTCTCAATGAAACTTCGCACACCTTACGGTTTTGCAAGTTGGGATGTGTTAAGAGAGTTTCACGATATTAACAAAGCACGGTGAGACTTGCACCAAAGTTGACAGATGATCACATCTCACCCGCCCACTACCAAAAAATGCGGGTGAGCCTGGCTACGCAGGTTTTCAGCCACACTGTTGCGCAAGGGATCGTAACCTGCATAGCGTTGAACAAGTTCACAAAAGTCGATAATATAGCATGTGCTGAGGCCACAAAGTGCTTTATCGAAACTATAAATTGTGGCTTTGATCTCTGCAATGGTCAGTCATTTCAGAGTGGTAACCCAAATCAGCATCCCGTTACACGCACGAACGGCAAATTGGGTAAGATGGAGGAGTTCGCAGATTTTGTCGATAACATATACCCCGTTCGTTTGAGTCGGTGCATTTGCATTGAAGGCCTAGTTTCCACCCTTCGAGGCATGTTAAGTCTGTGCAAAGCATTGTTTTTAGATACTGATATACAATTTGTAATGCTTGGTCGACTTAAACAGGACCCATTAGAGAACTTATTCGCGACCCTCAGATCCAAACTAGGCAACACCACTAATCCATCAGCACGAGAGATTCAGTACATGACGGCACGAATTGCGTGTATGAAGTTGTTGACCCAAGGTTTTATTACCAATAAAAACTGCGAGGACGATGCTGACCTCAATTTGGATTGGAACTATGAGCCGAGTCTTGTTGAAGTTTCTTCTGAAGATCTTTCTACCGAAGATCTCGCTGTTCCACCAATAGATACTTCCGCCCAGCACGAAGTAACTTCAATTTCTGAAAGTACCACTTCGGCAGCTGCGGCGAGATACTTTGCGGGTTATGGCATACGCTCGCGACTTTTGAAGAAAATTAAGTGCGACGCATGCGAGGCTATTATGATTAAATACGACAGCTTGACACAAGAATCTGAGAAGTTCATTCAACTTAAAAATTTTAAAGAGAATGAACTATGTACAATCCTTCAGATTACTTTTTCAAAGTTTGTCGAGCCACTTTATGACATTCTCAACCTTTTTCAAAGAAATTCCTCATGAAAAGAACATCAAGCAAAAATTTGTTGAAAAATGCATTGCTCAAACAAACAATAGCTTTCTTCAATGGTTTACTAAAGACTTGCCATGTTCCGAGCATAAAATAACGATGTTGGACTTCCTTATTTGTGTCCTTCTTCGGAAATCTGCGAAATGGCTGCTCGAATCAGAGCAATTTAGTGAGAAGGATAGAAAAAGAAAGCGTGAGAATCCGTCGAATAAGCATGACCCCCAGCAAAGAAAATACGCACATGTTTATGTTTATCTATAGACGGTAGAAAGTGTTAAGATCGGGGTGCCACGCCTACTAGGAGGCTTGAAAATCGACAAAATTCGATAACAGAAAACCGATAAAACCAAATATTTCTCACATTCTTACAGCTAGAGTTACCAAATTTTGCACGCAGATAGCTTGGATGCCACGCCCACTCCTTTCGCCCCCATCATCCCTGCTCCTTGAAATTGGAAACGCCTATAGTTTTTAAATTTTTTGGGCTAGAGCCACCAAATTTTGAGTCAAGATAGGTACTAACGTTCCCCATCAAAACTTGGATGCCACGCCCCCTGGTTCCGCCACCATCCCCCCTTCTCCTTGAAATTGGAAACGCCTATAGTTTTCACATTTTTTGGCTAGAGCCACCAAATTTTGTGTGAAGATAGATATTAATGTTCCCCAAAAAAATGCATCAAAATTTTGGATGCCACGCCCCCTGATTCCGCCCCCATCCCCCTTCTTTTGAAATTGGAAACGCCTATAGTTTACACATTTTTCGAGCTAAAGTCACCAAATTTGGTAGGAGGATATATGGTGACATCTACAAAAGGTCTGCATTAAAAATTAGGATACCACGCCCACCTCTGCCGCCCACCATTTAAAGTCGCAAATTTCGATATCTCTTACAGTTTTTAAGCTAGAGCCTGTAAATTAAGTAGAAAGATTGAAGGCAACATCTACCAAAGATCTGCATCAAAATTTTGGATGCCACGCCCTTCCTAATATCTAAAGTTTCAATAGACATATTTTAATTTGGCTGTGAGTCAATTGACTTCACTGTAAAACGATTACTACGTAAGTGTAGAATTAAATAAAACTTAATATACTAACTTACATTATTTTAATAGAATATTCAGACTGCTTAGTGTTATATGATTTTTAAATGCATTTAAGCAGTGTCTATATAACTATTGTATAATAGCCAAAATAGAAGACAACAATATATTGCTTCAAATATTAAGTCTAAAATCGACTTATTTTTCTTGTGTTTAAAAAACAACAAAAGAAATTAAAATACGTTGATTGTTTTTTAAATATTTAAATAATAGCAATTACATATTTTTTATAACTTTTTTAACTTAGTGAGTGCGTAGGAGGTAGGGATATTAAGATTTGTATTTTACATGCTGAGCGCGCGATAAATAAAAGAGTGAGCGTGAAGAAAGAGATAGATTCGACTTCATATACCGGCACTGCTCTTGCTAGTGTTGATTGTTAGCTGCAGAAAATAAAAGAATACGAAATGAAAAAATATGAAACAAATTTTTTGTAGGAATTCATTTTTTAAACAACTTTTTATTTTAGAAAATAAGTAACAAATAATAATTAAACTAAAGTAATATTTTTAAATATTTCTTATGGCCCATTTGCCTTTGCTTTTGCTTCTGTATTCTTTTTTTTCATTTAAATTTTTAATTCTAAATTTTAACTCAACGAAAAAAAATGTGCTTTGAGTTGTTAAGCAATTCATTTATTAAAAAAGGCTTCAATGATATTTTGTTTTCATTTTCTTTAGAGAACTGTAGCTCGAGCTGAGTTAATTTTTGTAGAAAACATGTTGATGGCTTTTTAAGGCCACCTGCTGATGCCATATCAACAAAAGTAAACGTGTTGTTTTCCTTGACCTGTTCTTCATACAGTGAGAATCTTTTTATAATATAACCTGCAATATACTCCAATGCATCTCCTGACAGGTCGTCCAAAACTTCTTCCACGCCTCGTTCTTACTGATAGGAATCAGGAATCGGCTACTTGCGACATTGACTTCATCACTTCATCTACTTCAGCTACTTGCGACATTGACGAAATGTTAATGTCCATCCATGGCACTTCATCGACCTCTACATTTCTACTCATCCCCAAAATTTCTGTGTTTCGTGCTATTTACATATGAGGAAGTTATTGTAAAATATTATTAAAATAAAGGTTAAAAAGGACAATTAACAATTCTCGCAATACTTTACAAGACAAACACGTGGACATTACAAACAAATACACTCGGTTTTGGCTACTTAAAAAAATGGATATTAATATTAATAATCTGTTAGACATTTAATTTAATCACTACTGCCAATAAATACTTATGTTACCTAGTAGGTATTTTCGCAAACGAAACTTAAATTCCAGCGGAGTAGGATGATCGTTTAGACCACCTTTGGACCGCAAGGTACCAAAGAAATGTTCCAGCTGGTCCTGCGAAATCCTACTTGTAATCAGGTACTACATGCTATACTTTTGTTTTGCGTACTGATAAAGGAGGTCCAGTGAACTATTATTTATAATAATACCTTTTGAAAAGTCAAGAGCCTTTTCCCATTTGGAATTATTGTTTTTGACATAACTGCAGAAATCTCCCTCAGCACTCTTCGCTGCTCTTCTTTATTAAGACCAAAGGGTTGCTTGGTTGGCATAGTGTTGACAGTTTTTAGTTTGACATTAAAAATGTCAAACCAATCGTTTGTTAATTGAACGAAATCAGCAGTTGCGCACGCGTTATAAACGTCCAGCTCCAAGGAATAGCAGCGTCTTATCGCCGTTGCCGTACAATTTGAAAGCAACTGCGCTGCCAGCTTCACCTTTTGCCTACCTGCACCATGAACAGTTAAATGGTCTTCTGTGACCTTCCAAAGAATTGACAAGTCTGTTGCCGATGAGTGCTTCAACGCTTGCCATACACTTTGTTGCGTCACAATAGTTCCGCTAACTATGAGTTCCGTGTCAAGAAAATGGTTTCTTATTAATTTAAGAAGATGAGGAGTGTCAGCAAACACAAAAACTTTTAAGTCGCCGTTTGCAGGGTGCGCAAACCAGAATTTTTCTACAAATAAAATTGAAATTTATATATATATAACGTTTTTTTGATGCAATCTTACCAGTGGAGATGCCAAGATTAGACCATAATTTGAAATTCCCTGGACCCAAATCCGAAATCATGGCTATAACTGTATATCCAGCCGCATATAGTTTTTCCACAGGTCATATAGTATTGTTTTTGACATTGGCTTGTCGAAGTCATAATATATTGGCTGCTTTCAAGACTTACGCAAGCCTTGCACCATTGCCACCTGGACGTAGTCTACTGGCGGCAGAACAGCTTCTTGAGAGCAGCCATACTCGTATGTATACGACACTTTCATCTCATCGAAAAAAATGGCGCAAATCTTGTCTTCTTCGTCCAGCTCAACGGAGTTTTTCATTAATTCCAGCACAAAATCTAATTTTCCTGGCTTTATCCGTACACCTTGTAGCCAATTACCAAGCGTCGATTCACATGGAAGTGGAAAGCCCTTTTTGTATAAATATTTATATGCCCTGGGTCCAGCTGCATGAAGGCAAATCGCAGACGAAATATCTTCATTGGTCCACTGTACTCGTTTGCCACCACTTTCCAGTTTCCTTATCTGATTTTCTGTGAGAATTGCCTTCAGACTATCTGCCAAGGATTCTGCATCTCGTAGCTTAGAGGAGAGCTTGGCAATCTCTTTTGACATTTCATTTATTTTAATTTTCAAACGAATGTTTTCTAGAGCAATACCCGAATCAACTACTTATTTTCTGTAATACATATATTTCAATTAAGAACATTAAAAAATACAAATATTTATTGAATAAAATTACACTTACTCTGTTTGGGAATTAAAATCAAACGCATTAGATGTGCTTTGTGATTGATGGTGAACAGTGTAAGAGAACTCTAACTCCGACGGTTGTTTTGAGTTTGTAAACAATGCGCTGTGTATAGAGAACTGATAAAAATTGCTGATCAAAACAAAGGGGCGGAGCATAGAGATGTGAAAAAAGAGTAAACTCTGCCTTGAAAGTGTGCGATGTGCGAGACAAAGATTAAATGTTGCCTAAATGCATTTCTCTTGTTGTCGTAGAAGTTGAGTTTAGCAAATTTTAGACTTTTGAGTCAATCGCTTGCTGCTACCCTAGCAAAGAAGGGTAGCTTGACATTATTGAAACTTGGCTGAAATAACTAGATAAATACAATATACCTAAACATAAGCTCTATAATATATGTTTACTAACATTTTGGCAGTTAGGTATTGCATTAAAATGCCAAATATTGAATATAACTACGAAATAAAATAAATTTATTTTGTATTAAAATACTTCAAATAAGTTATATTTATATGAGAAATATATATTAGGAGATTTCATAGACTATTATTGAATATTTAAGCAATAGGTATTTTTACTTTGTGCTGTTTGTGCGTCTTAGCAACCAGCAACTGTTGTTATTTCGTTCTTTTGCATTTGCCCATTCTCGATGTGAATACGCACAGCATTGTACAGACGAGACGGGTATATTGGTTTAGGGGAATGTATGTAACATGCAGAAGGAATTATTTCCGAACAAATAATATATATATATACTATTGATCAGCATCATAAGGTGACTCGATTTGGCCATGTCGTTTTTATAGCATTTAGGGTATAGGGTATCTCCTAGCGAGCTAGTCAAGTCCATTGTGGAAACAAAATTACGAAAATCTCGGCGAAGCTAGTCCAGAAAAAAATGATGCAAGTGACACGTATACTAATACTTATGCATTTTTTACCGCTACTTGCTTTCCGCTGGCGCCCCCCTGTCCTACATTCACAAAAGCAAAGCCAGATGCACTGGCTGGCGCGCAGCAATTGCCAGTACGCAAACGCACAGCGTTATTCTTTTCGTTAATCTTCATATTCCATTCTATATTACAATACATAGACACTTGCATATTCAAGGGCATAGAGACAAAACGAAATTACGAAACTCTTGGCGAAGCCAGCGAAGGCAAAAATTATTAAAGTGATCCGTTGTCGTTTTTGTCGTGGTCTAGGGTTCTTTGACTTCTTATTGCATACAGTTGCTGCCGCATCTGATGCTTTTGCTGCTGCTGTTACAGCGGCTGCCAAACAAAATAATAAAATAAAAAAATTAAATATTATAAAAAATACTATTAATTATTCATATCATCTTTCTTTTCAGGAATTAATAATATAATACATAAATAAATATATTATAATTAAATATGAATAATGTAATTTTAAAAATTGTAGTACTAAAACAAATTATATGTAATTTTTAATAAAAATAGTAATAAATTATGAATAAAATCAAATTATATCATATTTATATTATATATTTAAATACGTTAAATAAATAAAAAAAAAGGGTGCTTATAATTTAATATATTTTCTGTTTCAGCAAGTGTTTTGTTTGGATTGTGTTAATTTGCGTATTCCGATGTGTATACACAAAACGCATTTACTTATTAAATGACAATTTAATCAATGAACCAGATGGTTTATTGATTTTGTGCGATTGTATGTAACAGGCTGAAGGATGCATATTCTACCCAATAATATATATATATATATATATACTCGTGATTACAAGTAACAATCGAGTCGTTTTGGGCTTTTCTTTAAGAATAATTTGTGGGGCATAGGGTATCTTCAGTCAATCTGTTTATACTTGACCCTTTCTTATTTACGCTTTTTGCTTCATTCTTCGTGAGCGATTTGTATCGTTGACAACTGCGATTAACAGTGTTTTATATTGTTTTTATAAAGATTTAAAGATATGAGCTCCTATATAAAAAGGTGCGTCGTTGCAGGATGTGTTAGTGACCAAAGTATTAAATATTTTCGCTTCCCTGATCGTGAAAAAGAGTTTTGGTGCGAAAATTTACAAATTTCACCGTATTTAATTACGGTGAATACTTTAATTTGTGCCCGACATTTTGATGCCTCCTGTTCTGGTGTTAGAAAGCTGAAACAAGGCTCAGTACCAACGGAGCATCTCGGTAAGTACATATATGTATTGTTATATATAAATATGTTAAAATACAAGTATGGCGGTGCATTTAGCCTATGTGTGGGTGCTGGCAGTGCACAGCTGTGAACTTAAGGGTTGGGGTGGGGGGTTTGGTTTGAAGGGGTTTTTTGCTTCGACAGGAATAATATTATGTTATTAAATGTAATAACATATTATTGTACAATTTTGAATTATGTCTGAAAAAATTAAAATTAAGAAATATTGAAAAACAAGCCTGTGACGGTTCCCATGTTTGAAACGATGTAAATCCGTTAGTTTTAGTCCGATTGACTTAAAATACCCCCGGAAATGTTGCGTAGCGCTCTGCAGTTCAACTTCTCCACCGGGAACATTATACTCATTTCTCACAGATGCCACGCGACACAATGTTTGGACAAGTGTCTGCAATGTGGCACAATCTGCAAAAGGACTTAAAGTTCTTAGGATTTGGGGCAAGCATTTCGATGCTTCTGATATCGGAATCCGATACCTTAAGAAATCGGCTGTTCCCATCACTTCCTCGGACATATGTCCGATAGCGCAGATGAAACTGCGATTCAAAGTATTAGCAATTTAATTGATGAGAGAAAAGAAGCGAATTGTCCGAATTGCCTCAAGTTTGCTCAGCTTTCTGATTTCAACCGCACTCAGTGGAAGAAAGCACAAAAGCAGTTAGATGAACTGAGCAATAAATATACTGAGCTGGAGCGCAGTCTTGACTGAGCTCAGTCTGTGGATGAGCCGTGCAGCGAAGAACCACTTTGTTTCAGTAGCGATAATAAGGCAAAACTGTTTGCTGATATTATTATGAATGAAACTAGGATCGCAGCAGAACCTGCTACAGAATATTAACTATATTTCCAGCAAAGCCTACAGCTTTATGAGACAGATTCTAAAGTTTAACCTACCATCTCCTCGTACACTCCATAGATGGATAAAGGGATTGGACACTGGCTTAAACCCGATCATAGTGTCCAATTTAAAAGCAGCAGTTTTGAATATGACAAGTCGTAATCGAAACTGCGTGCTGCTGATGGACGAGTTATCGATTAGAAGAGAGTTGGAGTATAACTCTACTACTGATCAAATTTATGGTTTTGGGGATTTGGGAAACGGTCAACGGAGTAGATCTGTTGCCAGCAAAACCATGTTCTTTATGGTGGAAGTACACGGTGACGGTGAGCTTCTACTTTTCAGACACAATTTTAAGTGGCACAAAATTAACACAATTAGTTTTAGAGAACCTTGATTGCTTGCAAAATTGTGGACTGAAAGTACAAGCGATAGTCTCAGATCAAGGCAGAAACAATGTAAGTTGCTTTAAAATGCTGAAAGAGACTAACACTGATAATTACTTTCATTATAATGGAGAAAAAATATATCTCCCTTATGATTATGTGCATCTTTTTAAAAGTATAAGAAACACACTCCTCTCAATGAAACTTCGCACACCTTACGGTTTTGCAAGTTGGGATGTGTTAAGAGAGTTTCACGATATTAACAAAGCACGGTGAGACTTGCACCAAAGTTGACAGATGATCACATCTCACCCGCCCACTACCAAAAAATGCGGGTGAGCCTGGCTACGCAGGTTTTCAGCCACACTGTTGCGCAAGGGATCGTAACCTGCATAGCGTTGAACAAGTTCACAAAAGTCGATAATATAGCATGTGCTGAGGCCACAAAGTGCTTTATCGAAACTATAAATTGTGGCTTTGATCTCTGCAATGGTCAGTCATTTCAGAGTGGTAACCCAAATCAGCATCCCGTTACACGCACGAACGGCAAATTGGGTAAGATGGAGGAGTTCGCAGATTTTGTCGATAACATATACCCCGTTCGTTTGAGTCGGTGCATTTGCATTGAAGGCCTAGTTTCCACCCTTCGAGGCATGTTAAGTCTGTGCAAAGCATTTTTTTTAGATACTGATATACAATTTGTAATGCTTGGTCGACTTAAACAGGACCCATTAGAGAACTTATTCGCGACCCTCAGATCCAAACTAGGCAACACCACTAATCCCTCAGCACGAGAGATTCAGTACATGACGCGACTTTTGAAGAAAATTAAGTGCGACGCATGCGAGGCTATTATGATTAAATACGAAAGCTTGACACAAGAATCTGAGAAGTTCATTCAACTTAAAAATTTTAAGGAGAATGAACTATGTTTGTACAATCCTTCAGATTACTTTTTCAAAGTTTGTTCGAGCCACTTTATGACATTCTCAACCTTTTTCAAAGAAATTCCTCACGAAAAGAACATCAAGCAAAAATTAGTTGAAAAATGCATTGTTCAAACAAACAATAGCTTTCTTCAATGGTTTACTAAAGACTTGCCATGTTCCGAGCATAAAATAACGATGTTGGACTTCCTTATTTGTGTCCTTCTTCGGAAATCTGCGAAATGGCTGCTCGAATCAAAGCAAGCTAGTGACCCACAGCAAAGAAAATACGCACACTTAAATGTGTAATTATACTTTGATACCGAAGGTCTCATAGTATATTGGTTTTGTGCAATGTCCGTCATGGTGTATGAATGCAACTTTTTTCAACACCCGTAAAGCTAGAGACTTGAAACTTTGCAATTATGTTTATCTATAGACGGTACAGATAAAGTGTCAAGATTGGGGTTGCCACGCCTACTAGGAGGCTGGGAAATCGATAAATTCGATAACTGAAAACCGATGAAACCAAATATTTCTGACATTCTTACAGATAGAGCTACCAAATTTTGCACACAGATAGCTAGTCATGTCCCTGGAAAAAACTGCATTAAAATTTTGGATGCCACGCCCACTCCATCCGCCCCCATCATCCCTGCTCCTTGTTTTTGTTTACTTTTGTTGTGATTGCTGAAGATAAAGAAATTTGAAAAATGGGTCAAAATTTAAATTTATTTCTCAAATTTGAGATAGCATTAATAATACTGCAAATGATTGCGTTCACATTTTAAGCAATTATGTTGATTGCGAAAACGAAGAAGCGGCTGCAGCAACGACTGCGCTAAATATGTTATCGCAGTTCGACTGTATTAGCACGCGAAGTGCCTGGATAGAACAAGGTCTTTATTTGAGCCGGTAGAATAGCGGCGCTCTAGTGGCGCGAGAAAAAGTCTCTAAATTCAAAATTAAAAGATACATTTTGTATGGTAAAAGCTTAAAATATCGAAGACCGAAGGCGAAATGCTAGCGGCGTTGCTTACGGCGCCAGTGTAAATGCACTATTAACTGCCAAGTTTGGTTCTGATATATTGAAAAACAAAAAAATTTCAAAAACGCTCTGATTAAATGGAGTCGGGGACACGCCCCTTTTATAAAAAAATTTTCTTTTGTCTTTTAAAAACCTATTGCAAAAAACATCATCAAAATTTCTTGCTTCGTTCTTGAGTTATTAATTTTGGCCAAAAAAAGTGGTCAAACGACATATAGCGCATTGCCGGAGACACAGCCTCTAAGTGAGGCAGAGCTGACCCCAGTCTAGGCTGCAGCGACGGTGGAGACCGCTGTAGCGCCGGAGTTCGGAAGAAGGGCTACGATTCATTTGGCATTACCGCGGGTACCTTGCCATGAAATTCGATCGCAGTCCCACGGTTTCCAAAGGTTTCCCTTCGGTTTTTAGCCGGTAGGCGTTAAACCGCCCCTTTCGGTCACCAAGGCCCTCACTATGTGCAGCGGGGGAGGGTTGGTCATAACCAGAAGTCTCTGTAGCAAGGAACACGCCTGTTTGGTATGCTACACTTATTTGCTGCCCTCGGGGGTATGCAACAAATAGTGTTGACCGCGCACTTAGTCGGTACAGGAACTGAGCCCAAGTCCTCTTGCGTACAGCTTGAGGTTTGGTTACTCTTTTAAACATCATAATTGTGTTGTTAAGATACTATTTTGCATGTACGGTTTCAACACTGAATAAAAAAAAAGTTGGTCAATCCGAAGAAGCCAAAGGGCGCTGTAAGCTCGAGAGAGGCATATACAGTCCATGCTACTGCAAACGAGACATCTCTTCAAAAATCCACGTACTTGCAGTATATTTGTAGGTGTCGAACCATCGACAAGGCGTGATAGATAAGGATGATCCTGCGGGCGAATTCGCAAGTCTCGCCGCCGCCGACGGGAATCCTGCACTTGGGCCGACGAGCATTGGCAACTGCAGCGTTTTGAGTATGCGTCGCAGGCTGCAACTGGTTATTTGGACCACTTCCCCGTTGATGGCGCATCTCCAGTTGATTGTCGTTGGCTATTTGATGTTCTTATGAGATTAATTTTTGCATCTGTATGAACGCAACTTTTTTCGACATCCGTAAAGCTAGAGATTTGAAACTTGGCAATTATGTTTGTCTATAGGCGAGACAGATAAAGTGTCAAGATTGGGTTGCTACGCCTACTAGGAGGCTGGGATATCGATAAATTCGATAACTAAAAACCGATTAAACTATATATTTCTCACATTCTTGCAGCTAGAGTTACCAAATTTTGCACGAAGATAGCTAGTCACGTCCCTGAACAAAATGTTGGATGCCACGCCCACTTCTTCCGCCCTCATCCTGCCTGCTCCTTGAAATTGGAAACACCTATAGTTTTCACATTTTTTGGGCTAGATTCACCAAATGTTGTGTCAAGAACTAGAGTCACCAAATTTGGCAGGAAGATATATGGTGACATCTACAAAAGATCTACATAAAAAATTTGGATGCCACGTACACCCAAGCCACTCGCCTTATAAAATCGGAATCGGCTATATCTGTAACAGTTTTTGAGCTAGAGCCACCAAACTTGGTAGAAAGATAAATGGTGACAGCCTTAAACATTTGATTCACGAATTTTTAAGCCACGCCTACCTCTGCCGCCCACCATTTCAATTTTTAAGTTAAGTTATCTTCCACAGTTTTTTAGCTAAAGTCACCAAATTTGGTAACATGATAGCTATCGATGATAACCACCCGGCCCACTCCTTTGATAGGGTGAATAGGATAAAGATCAGTATTTAAAAACGCTTCAGTTTCTTGGCACTCTGACATATTAAGAAAATTTTTGTATGAAGCGATAGTCTGTAAGAAAACTCCGAAGAACGAACATATTTTTCTTTATTAAATAAATTACCACGCATATTATCCCAACAAAGGTTAGAAAAAGGTCGAAGAGACTGGTTGGTGTGTCCGAAATATTAATTCGTGTGTCGAATTGTATTTGGAAAAATTTAGTTACGAGAACTAAGCGCGGTGTGTCCGAAAACGGTGTTTAATTTGGTGTTCACACTACGGTTGCGTTTTGCGTTAGATGGCAACAAGCAGCTTCTTGCCCATACAAATAGCATAGGGGCCTAGTGGTGACAAAAAGTTGAGTTTAGTTTGGATGTAGTTGCGTGTATTCAATTTAAGTAACTAATACATTCGATTGACACAAATCAACTGCCCATTTCCGTATATCGTTCTCAACTATGACCAGTGATTCAAATAGCGGTTTGCCGGCAAACAAAAACAAACAAGTAAGAAGGCTCTAGTCGAGATTTCCCGACTAGGAGATACCCAGAACCCTATACTTAACGCGTACAGTCATTGTCTGTATGCATCTGTGACATAAACTTCACTCTTCGATATCTCTGGTGTTTCTCAGCCGATTTCGATGAAATTTTCAGAAAAGTTCTATCGTTATCCATTATTTCAACCCCCATTTGACTAGTTATCGATAGTTTGAAACAAACTTGTTCCGCTCATGGTATAGGAGAACTTATATTCCAAATCTGAAGTCTCTAGCTCTTGTAGTCTCTGAGATCGACGCGTTCATACAGACGGACGGACAGACGGACGGACGGACAGACGGACATGGCTATATCGACTCGGCTGTTTATGCTGATCAAGAATATATATACTTTATGAGGTCGGAGATGCTTCCTTCTGCCTGTTACATACTTTTGCACAAAACCATTATACCCCTTTTACCCATTTTATGGGTTAGGGGTATAAAAATATATAGCAAATAATTGTAAACATGTCGCAACAAAATAGAAGGCAATTGTTTTTTATACTTTGATACCGAAGGTCTCGTAGTATATTGGTTTTGTGCAATGTCCGTCATGGTGTCTGTCCGTCTGTCTGTCTGTCTGTCCGTCCGTATGAACGCAACTTTTTTCGACACCCGTAAAGCTAGAGACTTGAAACTTGGCAACTATGTTTGTCTATAGGCGAGACAGATAAAGTGTCAAGATTGGGTTGCCACGCCTACTAGGATGCTGGGAAATCGATAAATTCGATAAGTAAAAACCGATAAAACCATATATTTCTCACATTCCTGCAGCTAGAAGTACCAAATTTTGGACGAAGATAGCTAGTCACGTCCCTGAAAAAACTGCATCAAAATTTTGGATGCCACGCCCACTTATTCCGCCCCCATTCTGCCTGCTACTTGAAATTGGAAACGCCTATAGTTTTCACATTTTTTGGGCTAGAGCCAACAAATGTTGTGTCAAGATAGGTAATGACGTTCCCCAAAAAAATGCATCAAATTTTTGGATGCCACGCCCCCTGATTCCGCCCACATCCCCGCCTTATCCTTGGAACTGGAAACGCCTATAGCTTTCACATTTTTTGGGCTAGAGTCAAGATAGGTAGTGAAGTTTTCGAACAAACTGCATCAATGTTGTCATTGTCTTTCTTTGGTGACGGTTGTGTTTCTGTGTGCGCCTATAAATTGCTAACTTTGTGAGTGTTTAAACTGTGTTTTTAATTGGTATTATTGTGTTAAACAATTGTAACAGTGATAGTGAATGTAATTTGTATGTATTTACGCGTGGATATTGTGATTTTGCTTTATTAAATTGTTTTAATTTGCAGTCAGTGCCTAAACACACGTACATACATACATACATATATTTTGCTTTCGCTTGTTCTGTGCCTACTAACATAAAATATCTATTTACGCGCTCTTGCTCTCACGCTCTTATACCACGCACTTGCGGTTCTTATTAGCCTACGCTCTGACGTTCTCTAACGTAAGCGCTCTCTCTCTCTCTTGTGTCCGTTATATTACGCTCATTGCACGTGTACCCTACTTTTTTTTGGTCAAGCATATTATTTTGCACATTATTAAGCTTTTCAAATTATTTTACATATTTCTTTTAACATGTTTGACTGCTGCAGTAAAAACTGTAAAATTTCTGGTGGATCCATCCAAGATTTTATCCTATGTAGGGCGTGTGATAACATGATTCACATGAAATGTGCTAGTTTCAATGCCAAAATCAGGGACAGCTTAGCAGCTGATTCTGGTCTTAAGTGGTATTGCCACACCTGCAATGAGATAGAGAAGGAACAGTCAAAGTTCATGAGGCTGACCTTCAATTACTTCAAAGTTGTCCGAAATAATTTCGATACGCTTCGTGGCAGTATTAAAGAGTTGGAAGACCACATTAATACTGCTAAAACGTTAAATGACTCGCCGAAGCGCAAAAAGACTTCGGGCTCTTGTCCGCTTGCAGTCCCGCTGGTGTTGCCCCCCAATCCTCATCTGCCGGCTACAGCCTCTACCCCTGCTGCCACATCCAAGCCTCCCCTAGCGGCTATTGTAAGTACCCCTACACCTGCTGCCAGCCGGTTAATGGTATTTAACTCACCGGCAACTAACCCGGTGTTACCTAAAACTAATGTTCTTCCCGTAGATCCCTGTGGTTCAAACGATAGTCAGCCTACTGATTCTACGTTAGGTTCAACTCTTAAGCCCATTAGGGTTGTACCTCAGAGTAAATTTGTTTTTGTTTCTCGGCTCGCTTCCGATAATTCTGCGGAAGATGTAAGCGCCTATATAAAAGGTAAAATTAATTCCCCGCGAATTGTTGTCGACAAATTTAAATTCAAGCTCGACCGCGATATATCGTCCTTAAACCTGAGTGTTCCGCCGGAACTTTTCTCAACGATTTGTTCTGAAAAGTTCTGGCCGCCACACATCATAGTGAAGGAGTATGTTTGTAGGCGAAGAAATAATTATAACAATGTTAGGATCAGTAGTGCTCCGCCTGTTGCATCCACTTTAGTAGCAAAAAACTAACACAGTTGATTACCTCCCTCTTACTGGGTTATCAGAATGTAAGAGGACTTTGTAGTAAACTTAGTACTTTGTACCTTAATAGTCATTCATGTCGTTGCCTTCACCGAAACGTGGCTAAGACAAGACATTCTTAATTCGGAAATATTATCAAACAGATTCTGCATCTATAGAAAGGACCGTACTCTGCGCCGAGGTGGTGGGGTGCTTATTGCTGTTGATGTGGACTTTCCCTCTGAGACAGTAATTTTAGGTGGTTCTATGGATATAGATATTTTTGCTGTAAAGTTAAATATTAATGGTGTTGGTATTTACGTTTCTTGTTCCTATATACCACCTTTATCTGACAACTCTGTCTACAATGAACATTTGTGGGCAATACTTTCCATTTATTCTATGCTTTCTGATCGTGATATTCTAGTAGTTCTTGGCGATTTTAGTATTGCTGATGCTACTTGGATTTCAAGTCCGGACTCAAGCGTGTTGACCCCCATAGTGCAGACTGATTTTCTGGTTGGTTTATTTGAAGTGTCATTGGGTCAGATCAATGGCATTCAAAATTCTCTTGGTAAAATGCTTGATTTGTTATTTGTTTCGGATCCATCTACTCTATCTGTGTCAAGATCCCTTTCCATATCCACTCCCGAAGACTTATACCACCCGACGTTGGAGGTGTTGATCACTTTGCCTGCCTGTGCCGTACGCCAGTGTAGTGAACCATTAAGACGTGTACGTCAATTTCGAAAAACCCATTTTGTAAAACTTACCCGGCTCTTAGAACTGGTTGACTGGTCGCCCCTCTATGGTTCTGAGGACTTGGATACGGCAATCAGTATTTTTTATTGCACCTTAGAAAATTTATTCGATAAGTGTGTCCCTTTTGGTAGGCCAAGTAGGAAAAACAAACCTGCGTGGTTTACACGAGAGTTGACTGCCCTTAAAAATCGAAAATCTAAGCTTTATAAGAGTTTCAGAAGATCTGGCTCTTCTGTTCATTACTCATCATACTTGATTGCGCGTTCCAGTTTTTCAGTCATGAATAACTCATGTTATAAAAAGTACCTAAGTCGGTGCAGACTACAGTTTCAGCAAGATCCTAAGAGGTTCTATGACTTCGATAATGCGAAGCGAAAGTCATCAACACTTCCATCTAATTTATCTTTTGAAAACAAGTCGGCCAATTCGGATCAGGCCATTGCCGATTTATTTGCCGAATTTTTTCAAACAACATACAGTTCAATTGATAATCAGGTTGATCTGCCTTACCCGTATCAGGTTGATGCCTCTAATTGCATTTTTGAACCAAGTATCACGGAGAGTTCATTACTACGTGATCTACAGGGTATAAAGCCTGTATTTTCCCCGGGACCTGACGGCGCGCCGCGGCGTACCAAGCTGTGTGCTTAAGTACTGTGCTGATGGTCTCTTGAAGCCTTTGCATAAATTGTTGAGTTTGTATATTGAGAAATGTTCATTTCCTAATATCTGGAAAGAATCATTTATTATTCCGCTCCATAAAAAAGGGGACAAGTCTAATGTTCAAAATTATCGGGGTATATCCAAATTGTCTGCTATACCAAAAATGTTTGAGAAATTAATAAATTCTCAATTACAACATTTTTGCAGATCTTTGATTTCACCGTGCCAGCATGGATTCATGAAACAAAGATCTACTACCACTAACCTGTTAGAATTTACTTCACTAGTTGTTAATGGTTTTCAAAATAAAATGCAAACGGATGTTATTTACATTTGGGGAGTTCACGATGTATTGTATCATTGCAAAAGTGCAAAAGTGCAAGCCTCTCCAACAACAATTTGTACTGAGTCAAGTTTGCACTTTTTGCTAGACCGCGACCCTTGACTACAAAAATCGTTGCAAGTTTGCTACACATAAGTGTTGAACAACAATAAAAACTCGACCAGTGTTGCCTGGTATTTTTTGGTGTAATTTAGTGCTACATGTGCCAAATCAAAACAAACATCTGTCATTGTGCTCAGCTGCTAAAAGTAAGTGAGGGTTGGTTTTGCAATATTTCGTGAATAAACCAGTTTTTACCTAATTACAGTGGAAGAAAAGATCGCAATTAAACGTAAAAGAGAAATCGAAGTGAAGAGGTGGAGCGAAAAGGAGATTGTGGATATTCTGACATACGTGCAAGTGACAGGAACTTAGAGGCAAGAAATTTTATTTGTGCTGTACCTACATACGTAATAAAATTAACCGATTTTACAGAAACCAACAGCGCAAATATACTACAAGAGGTTGCTGGAGGAAACGAAAATTGTTGCAACCTGGAGCACTGTACGATTTAAGGCCCGCCATTTAAAAAATCTGTTGCAAAAGGCGGAGGCTTTCAGAAGTTCGACTGGTGCTGGTTTAGAGGAGGGCGACGTGGAAAAAACTGTGGAAGGTAAGCTTTATGGTTATGCGTATTTTATTCTACTACAGATTCACATCAAATTGAACATTTATAGAAAAGATGTTGAAAATATGCCCATACTACGCTCAACTAAGCGACATATTTTCGGGCAACAAGGAAATCGAGACGATTGTCCGGGAAACAATGGCTCCTGAGGAGGACTCTTCTTCGGCTTTGGACACACCGAGTGTTAGGGAGAATGTGGCATTCGACTTCACGGCTGACTCTTCCTTCTCAAAAAACATTAAAAAAAATACTGAGAATACGGCTATATCAAAGCTGATGGTGTTAGACTCAGAAAAAACAGAGATGCGAAAGGGTATGTTCGACTTCGAGAAGGAGAAATTTAATTGGGGAAAAATATTGGAGGAGAGGAAAATGGCTTTTGAAGAGAGACGTGTGCGAATGGAAGAGAAACGTTGAGAGATCGAAGAAAAACGCGTGGAGAATGAGTTCAAACTCAGACAAATGGAGCTGGAACAAAAAGAACGTATTTTAAGATATGATCTAGAATTAAAATATCAAAAAAATAATTTAATAAAATAAAAGAAGCTTTGAAAATTTAATTAAGTATCTTTATTATGAAAACATTTGATCATAAATGGACAATCTCTTTCTTTCAGCTGCCGAATTACCACCATCATTTAATACAAGATCAGTAGCCAATGAATCTTGCTCATCTGGTTGTTCAATGTCTTCCTGCTCAATACCGTGATCCTCTATTAAAATATTGTGAACAATGCAGCACACAAGTACCCAGTCGCAAAGAAAGGATTTTCTTTCGCCATTACATAAGCGAATCCTGAGTTCCTTCAAACTGTTGAACCTTCCTTTGAGGATACCAAAGCAGTTTTCAACTCGGACACGATATTGGCTGTGCGTCTTGTTAAATTTGGCTCGCCGGTCAAGGTCCATCGCACGCGAGTTGCTCCGAAACGGAGTAATTAAAGATGTTGACTGGGGGTAAGCAGAGTCGCCCGCAATCCACTCGTCTCCACTAAAAAGCCGTGCACTGCGTTTTCCAATTGTGCTCTTCTTAAATACTTTGGAGTCATGATAGCTGCCAGGATTTCCTACAACAGCATCTCTTATTTTAAGCTTGTGGTCGCATATAACCTGCAGCTTCACAGAATAAACTCTCTGTCGCGAAAAGTATACCTCATGGTTACTTGGAGGCTTTTCATATAGTTTCACTTCCGTCGCGTCGATATAACCAATGCAATGTGGCAATTCGTGCAATGTATGTTCCACAAGCTGTTGGCGCTCTGCTGCGTTTGGCCAATAAATATATTTTTGCATGAGCCGCAAAAATTATGAAAAAACTCTTTTTGTTATGGAATCTAAAGTGCCTCCATCGCCAATTCCAAATATTGTGCAAGTTTTTCGCACCGACGCACTGCTTCCAGAAGACCCCAGTCCAAACAAGACAACTGCCAATTGCAAGTCAGTCGGCAATTGTTTTGAGAAGCCTGGTGTTTTGAAGGCTTCATCCTCTTTTATCAGCTCCAAAAGCTTGCAAAATTGGAGTTGGGACACGCGCAGCAAAGGGATGTTATCCCAGCCAACTAATGGACTTTGGTACATTTACTTTGTCGCCTCTCCGGCTCGAATAAATGCAAATTGCATCATCGACAAAGTCATCCCGAATTTCGTCCAATGCAGAATCGACCGCTGCATGTTCAGTAACACCTGCAATAATTATTAACTAATGCACTTAAATAACCACATAAAGCATTCCAACCTATATACCTTCCTGAATAGCTTGGTATTCTCTCCATTCCAAAAGAGAATCTTTGACGCTTCTAAAAGGCATTTTTCTACTTATTTCTTACCAACGATTAAACTGGCACTCAAAATAGCTAAGTCAGAGATTGCAAACTTGCTAGACTCGTGTCGTGCAGTTAGCTGTTCAAGATAGCAGTGTTGCAAACTTGCTCTTTTGCAACTATACAATACATCGTGAACTCCCCAATTGATTTCAGCAAGGCATTTGACTCGGTTAATCACTACCTTTTACTTCATAAACTTCAACTTTTAGGTTTTCCAAGTAATCTTATTGGGTGGATAAGGGAATATTTAATTCATAGAACACAGAGAGTCAGTTTAAATGGCGCTGTCTCTAAGGTGGTTCATGTCACTTCCGGTGTTCCGCAAGGAAGTCACCTTGGACCTTTATTATTTACACTTTTCATCAATGACCTTCCATCTGTTATTGACCACTCTCGAGTGCTGATGTATGCTGACGATGTTAAATTATGCATGTCGGGTACTGCTCTGTTGTCTGCTCAAAAACTACAAACTGATTTAGATAATTTTCAAAAGTGGTGTCGTGTTAACTTACTAAATCTTAATTGCAATAAATGTAGAGTCATGTCTTTTTATAGACGCCTTCCTTTTCCAAATATATATTTTCTTGATGGAAGCCCACTCGATCACATTGAATGGGTTGATGACTTAGGTATCCTTTCTGATCCGAAACTTAAATTTCACAAGCATATCTCTTCAGTTGCAAATCGAGCCTCTAGTACCTTGGGGTTCATTAAGCGCTGGTCGAAAGAATTTGACGATCCCTACATAACCAAAACACTTTACACGTCCCTGGTACGTCCTGTTCTTGAATATGGATCTTGTATATGGTATCCCAAATACAGGATTCACCAGGATAGAATAGAATCAGTACAAAAACAATTTTTGCTCTTTGCCCTTAGGAGATTTAACTGGGATACTAACATTAACCTACCTTCCTACCACAGTAGACTTTTACTAATAAATCTTCCTTCTCTTTCTGATCGCAGAACAAAGCTTAGTATAGTCTTTTTACATAAACTAATAAATGGTGAAATTGATTCCTCCGAATTAATCAGCCAAATTAGTTTTGCTGTTCCGATCAGAAGGACAAGGAATTTTCTACCCATTGCTCTTCAAGTTTGTCACTCTAACTATGCTATTCATAAAGGTGCGTTTACAATGTCAGCTTGGCTTGGATTGAAGCTTTTAAAAATCTGAAATGTACGCTGATAGTTTACAATGTCAGCGTGAAAGTATGTTCGAATTTTCGAAATTGTGTTACAGCTGTCAATGAGTGTTGAACAGCTGATGTTTGTTTTAATGTTTGTGGCAAAAATTTATAAAGTGCATCAAAATCGGAAATTTTTGGAAAATGGAGAAAAAACAAGCAATTTTATGCGCTTATAATACGATGATGACGCAGGCAGTTCTTGCTGCTGCTGCTTTAGTGGAAGAGGAGAAGCCGCAGAGAAGTGCTCGACGGTGTTGGGCGCGACAGCATTTGTTGCAGCCGGATAGGCTTGGGCATGGGCCAACTCTTTGTAAAGAGCTGTTGCGTGACAGCGAAACGTTCTACAATTTCACCAGGATGAATATAGAGCAATCCGATGAGCTACTGTCACTTGTGGGATCAGATTTGGCCAAGTTTTCTATTATAAAGCCAATTCCAGAGCGCGATAGGCTTATGATTACATTGAGGTAAAAATCAGATTTTATTTTAAAACTGTTCATACATATATTAATCAAATTTTGATTACTAGATTTCTAGCAACCGGCTCGTCCTACAGTGCCATTGGTTTTTCCTTCCGCGTGGCCAAGTGTACTGTTCACAAGATAATAAAGGAAACGACTGAAGTAATTTGGAATCATTTAAACAAAAAATTTATCACGAAGCCAACTAACTCCGGTCTGAAGCAAATTGCGGAAGACTTCTATAGCTGCACTGGACTGCCCAAATGCATCGGCGCAGTAGATGGGAAACATTGTGCTATCCAAGCACCTGCAAACAGTGGTAGTTTATATTTTAACTACAAAAAACGTTTTCCATTGTTTTGCTTCACTATCGTCAACGTTGGTGCATATGGTTCTGAGTCAGATGGTATTCTTTTATTAAAATGAATTAAACCTGAATGAAAATATAATTAATTTTACTTCAGTTTTAAGGAGGAATCTTGCGTCGCTCGGACTGGGGAAAAATGTTGCTGAATAATGAGCTGCCACTGCCAGAACCTTCTGCATTGCCAAATAGTGGAACAATGTTTCCATATTTTTTTGTTGGCGATGAGGCGTTTCCGCTAAAACGCCATTTACTGAGACCATATGGTGGGCGTGGTTTGTCGGAAGATAAACGTATTTTCAATACAACCATGTCAAATGCACGACGTTTTATTGAAAATACGTTTGGAATTTTAGCGTCAAAATTTCGGATTTTTCATACCGTGATTTGTGCACACCCGGATCTGGCAATATCAATTGTCAACAGTGCTGTTGTGTTGCACAATTTTATTCAGAAAACAAAAACAAGTTCAACCTCTGCAAAGCATCATCAAGCAGAAAATGAAATGAGCCATTTAAAATCAGAAGCGCAGCTCAGACCAACGCATGAAGCACAACATTTACGCGATGTCATGACATATTATCTGTCAACAAAGAACTAGTGCTTAATAGAAAAATATATTACATTTTAATACATTATGTTTTTTATTTTCCATATCTATGTTCCATAGAAAGTTCCATTATTTTTCGTTCAAATTCTTTTGCCATAGCCTTCTCCAATTCGTTGTACGTGTCTTTAACAAATGTCAGCACGCCTTCAATTGGAGAATCGGCTTTTATGGCACCCAACATTTTGGCGGTATTGCTGTTCATTGACTCCAAAATGCTTTCCAAAACTCCTGGAGTCTTTGACCACGATCGCGACCGTGATCGCGACAGTGATCGCGATATTGTTGCTCGATGCGGCGATTCAAGCTGCGACGATTCTAGCTGCGACGATTCTACCTGCAAAGATTGCGGCTCTGATGGCAACTCAAAATCATCCTCATTCGCACTTGAATTTCCCCATGCTTGCGAATTGCTGACCCTGGAAAAGAAACAGTATAATTAATAAATCAATAATAAATACAAATCAAAGGCAGTGCTTACTTTCGTCGTTTGTACGCCTCGTCGAGGAACTGTAGGTTTTTTAAAAAAATCCACTTTGATGACCCACTTGCAGCATTGCCACTTTTGCCGTTGTCTTTCTTCTTCTCCCGTCTATACTTCTCTCGCAGTCTGCGAAAGTGGCCGTACGCTTCATCCCCTTTAAATTACACGGTGATGAAATATTGTCACAACCGAACGAAATACAAGAACTTACCAGTCAATTTGAAGTCCACTCCAATGGACTTCCACAAATTCTCCAGCAACAGCTTGTTTTTGAATGCCTTGGAGGTGACACTCCATAAGCACTCATTATTGTGCACCATTTCAATAAAGCGTGCAGTTGTCTGCTCGTCCATTTTTGTTAATTTGTTTTGTTTTATTCAATGTCTGCTGAATTGTGAAATAATAAACGCAATTCGAACAATGCAATCAGCTGATTCGAACTCGGCTGACACATGTGCAATTATCGATTATCGATTTTTTTTTTATATAACACAATGATTTTATTGTTATATATTCGTTAATAAGTACTAAATAAATGTTAAATAGTGAATTATATTATCATTTTCCTCTGTATTGAGTAATACGACAATACGACATCTATTGACACCTTTTAAAACTAAATTTTCGAAAAGCATTTTTCCACTCCAAGCTTAGCTGCAAGTGAAACCGGTTTGAGATTGAAAGTGAGTGAGACGAACTTATGTGAAAAATATCCGGGAATTCCGGCATGACCTGGAACCCAACACAAAGTTATCCGGTTCCCGGTGGAGAGCTGCTGGAGGCTAGCCCAGCAATCTGCGACGAGTTTGGAGCTTATCCTCCAAGAGGATAGAGCCTTGATCGCCGCTTGACTGTCTGAAAAGATGTATATATTAGCTTCTCTCATTCTCTTATCCAAGATGAGTTTAGAGCAGGCCTCTATGGCATGAATCTCTGATTGAAAGACACTTGGCCATTTGCCTAGTGCAATCGAGACTCCGGTGTTAGGTCCAATGATCCCCGCACCCACCCCTTGATCAGTTTTGGACCCATCAGTGAACCACTGCAGGCCCCTGGGGTCACTACAAGGGTTGCCATTATCCCATGCCCTACGGTCTGGGATGAGAGTCCTAAATTTCGCCCCAAAGTAGAGCTTAGTGGTCATGAGATCTGTCCGGCTGCAGATCTCTAAGCCAGAAACATTATTTAAAATACTGACGTGACCAACGTCATTGGTCAGTAACCCAGATATGAGTTTGATTCTAAGAAGGCTTTTAGCGGCCCCCTCTTGTATGTGAATGTGTAGCGGAGTCAATCCAATAATTTTCTCCATAGCCGCAGTTGGGCATGTGCGTAAAGCTCCCGACACAGATACGCACACAAGCCGTTGCAGCTTGCTACACTTCTGAATGGCCGTGATCTGCTGCACCTTGGGCCACCACACATGTGGAGCATAGGTCACAATAGGCCTCACCATCATGCAGTAAAGCCACAGGATGGATTTGGAGTCAAGTCCCCACGTTTTACCATACAGTCTACGACATGCCCACAAAGCATGTGAAGCCTTGGTAATCGTTTTATTGAGGTGCGAGTTCCAGATATTTGACCTCACTGGAGAGCTCTACGGGAGTCCCCCCAATGACGAGGAGGCCAATGTCATTGGTGTACCGTTTGGTGAAAGGTACAACAACCGCCTTGTGCGGATTAATGTTGAGACCCACGTTTATGCACCAATCGAGAACCAAATTGAGTGCCCTTTGCATCAGTTCGGTGACAGTGTAGCCGAACTTCCCTGTGACTTCGATGGCCAAGTCGTCTGCATACCCAATGGCATCGATTCCCTGGCTGTGTAGTTTTTCTAGAAGTTCATCTACTACGAGTGACCATAACAGGGGAGACAACACTCCACCTTGTGGACACCCTCTGACCGCGTTAATACGGACCGTCGTCGCGTCTAACGTGGATGAGATTTCTCGTTGACGTAGCATAGCTTCTATCCAGGCTACGGAAGCTGCGTCAATGTTCCTATGAGATAGAGCTCTGGAGATTGACTGATAGCCAGTGTTGTCGAAAGCACCTTCCACGTCCAGGAAGGAGCACAAGGCAATTTCCTTAGATTTGAAAGATTTTTCGATTTTGCTGACTAAATGGTGTAGAGCGACCTCCGTCGATCCGCCTTTAATGTAGGCAAATTGTGTTTTGTGTAGCGGCTTGGTGGCCTGGAGAGTGCACCTCACGTGCAAGTCTACCAGTCGCTCCGCAGTCTTGAGAATGAAAGACGAAAGACTAATCAGTCTGTATGATTTGGGTTGATCTAGAGCCCGGTTGCCTTGTTTAGGAATAAATACCACGTTGACTCACCTCCAAGAATGTGGTATATATCCCCATGCAAAGCTGGCTCTAAGCAGACCGACAAGTGGTGAGATAATTATTTCAATGCTATGTTGTAGCAAGGCTGGAAAAATCTGATCGCCCGCCGGGGCTTTAAAAGGACTAAAAGATTTGACTGCCCACCTGACCTTGTCAGGATCGAAAATAATACCGGACAGACTGTGATCACGCCTGATCGGTGGAGTAGTGAACCCATCTGGTTCACGGTGCGTGTTAAACCGAGATCCTGGGAAATGCACCTGAAGCAAAAGCTCTAGCGTTTCCTTTCGATCTTGAGTGAAAGAACCATCTATTCTTTTTAGAAGCCCCACCCCATTAGTCGAGCCCTTAGCGAAGACCTTTTGCAGTCTAGCTGCTTCTGGTAGTGCCTGCACACTTTCGCAGTAATTGCGCCAGTTCTCCCGCTTAACCCTTCTAATACTCTTATTATACTCCGTGAGAGCACTCCTATAAGTGTCCCAGGAGTCCCGATTCGCTTTTGCTCTATTAAAGAGTCTGCGAACTTCCTGTCTTTGACCTGCAAGTCTGTCGCTCCACCAGGGAACCTCGCGTTTCACCCGGTGACGATTTAGAACTGTGCTGTCTTGGAAGGAAGTGATTAGCACATCATGAAGCTGGTCAGCAGCCATCTCTATGTCACTAACAGAAGCAAAGTTAGTGATGAGTTGATCAGCTTTCATAGCCACAGAGGCTGTGAACATATTCCAATTAGTTTTCTTCCGATTGTATATCGAGTTATTGAGTTCCGTTTGGCTAGGAAGATCAAACTGGATGATGGTCTGATAACGTGCCCTCATCGGTAACCCTCCAATTCGTTATACAATCGGATAAGAAATTGCTAGCCAGGGTGAGATCCAAGACCTCCTCCCGGATGGCGTTTATGAAAGTAGGTTTGCACCCCCTATTGACTACATCTAATTGACTACACAATAGATATTCAAGTAGGCACTCACCCCGTTTGTTGACATCACTGCTACCCCATATGGTGTGATGCGCGTTTGCGTCGCAGCCGATAACCAGATGCTTCCCGGCTGTGCGGCAGAAGTTGACGAGCTGTTGGACATCCATTGGCGGAGCTACGTCCGTGTCTCCTGGAAAGTAGGCGGCCGCCACCACCACCTCCCGGACACCTTCTGCTAAGGCCACCTCTATGGCTGTTGCAACTAGATCCCTGCAGATAAAGTTAGTTAGTGGGAAGTGCTTCACGTTTCTATCCAAAAGAATAGCCGCGCGAGGAGCACCTCCGCTGCGGTCATATAATAACTTACTTGAGCCGCAGCTTAGTCCTTTAATTTGGCCACCGATCAACCATGGCTCCTGGACTAGGGCCAGATCGATCTTCTGCTCGGCGAACGTCTTGCACAGGGTGGCCGACGCCCCTCTGGCGTGGTGCAGGTTCGCCTGGAGAACCCTCGTGGTTCTCATGGCTCCTCACTGGAGCGCTGGACGAGGCTGCCGCGCTTGCCCCGTCGAGAGTTGTCCCCTCTCACACCCTCTGGCAGCCTAGATGCCTTGACCGACATCGGTATCTTGGCTGCCAACGCCGTAGCCTTGATTGGCTGAGCCTTGCCGTCGCCCTTGGCCCCAACTGGGACTCCCTTGGCTGCTGGTGTGTGCCTTGGTGCAGGGACGGGGATGGCCTTCTTAGCGAGCCCAGCAGCTGCGCTTGTAGAACAGGCATGTCCAACGTGAGCGAGGCTGGCATGTGTCAGTGTATTGACATGCTTTACACTGCGCAAACGAAAAGTGGCGTTATTACTGCACGCTATACAAAATCATGATAGAGTAAAAATAATACATGGATACCCAAACTTAAGTGTTAGCTAGTGTGTGCGTTAAAGCTTAAAATAGTTGCGAATAACATGCCCTGAACTTCATCTGTACGCGAAGGCGATAAGTAAATCATAATTTTTTTCTGCGTGTATCATAATTACGCAAATGCAAAATGCGACGCAAAGCGACATCAACCTGCTTTGTTGACAGCGCCTGCGACTGAGCTCAATTTTACGCTCCCAACATTGACTTCGGCCGGTGTTCGGTTGACGTCGGCTTATGTCTGTGTGAAACGTTTGATTCACGAAGGGCAAATGGGCACGCTGTGGACACCCCTGTTGTAGAAGGACCATCCTCAGGGGGGGATACCGCTTGTTGGACGTCACTGCTCTTATCCTTCTGAGCGGAAGTTTTCAGGATAAGTCTGAAGATATATGGTGACATATACAAAAGATCTGCATCAAAAATTTGGATGCCATGCCCACCCTAGCCATCCGCCTTGTAAAATCGGAATCGGCTATATCTTTAACTGTTTTTAACTAGAGCCAAAAAAACTTGGTAGGAAGATAGATGGTGACATTTAAAAAGATTTGATTCAAAAATTTGGATGCCACACCCACCTCTTCCGCCCACAATTTAAATTTCGAAGTCCAGTTCTCTTCCACAGTTTTTGAGCTACCATCCGTTCTTTTACTGGTATCAAAGTATTTCGCAGTCGGTTGCGTCCGGCTGCAACGTTTTTACTTGTTTTATTTTGTTTTTTTGTATAAAATAATTCTATCCGTCTGTCAGTCAGTATAAGAGGAGGCATGTCATATAAGCTGCAATTAAAATAATTAATATCTTGTTGGACTCATCCCATCCTTAGATTTTAATATTTGCAGCTTACGTGAGCCCCGACCCTCAGATGCTCCACATAATTTATCTGAAAGCCACATACTATTTTTTGCGAAGCATAGCCAAGAAAGTAGTTTACAATATACTTTCTGTGATTACTGCATTCATAAGTTTCGAAAAACCAATTACAAAATTTTACATCGCTTTCAGTATGTAAAGTACATTGGTTAAAAATTGTGTTTTTTATATTTCGTGCATGCGGGCTCTTTTGAAAGTATGAATGAAAAATTTAATAGTGAAGCTTAATTATGTTAAAAAATTTAACCTGTGGGGCCATAAGATTAAGTTAAGCTATTAACACTATGGAAGTTTTTATTGAATAGAAATAATTCTGATGATTCGCTACTTGCAAAGTCATCTTTCAAAAGGCCAGGTGGCACAATTAAACTTTTGGTGTGATTTATATAATACAAAACCTGTAAAATATCGCAAATTTTCACTGCCTGAACTAATGAGAGTGTAGGACAGGGGTCGGCACACATACACTCACATTTTTTTCAGCGCGTCGTCAAAAAGACGAAGGCAAAAACGTTTCTTGCTTATCTGCCGCTGCGGCAGCCAAGCTACTGTGCATGGGCTATGCCATAGCCAGAAACCGTTTTGTCTGCCGCTGCGGCAGCAGCTCTGGAAAGTGCCACATCTCTGCAATCAACAAAATTGCCATTATCAATAAAAGTTTTGATTGCAGAAGATACGGTGTGGCTAAAAACTTGTGTAGCATATTTTACTTTCATATTTTTACCCCGAACCCATGAAATGGGTAAAAGGGGTATAATGGTTTTGTGCAAAAGTATGTAACAGGCAGAAGGAAGATACACGCATAACCGTTTCAACAACGGCGGGGGGTGGGGGGTGGAAGTTGTGGGCGTGGCATCCAAATTTGTTATGCAGTTTGTTGGAAAACTTCACTACCTATATTGACACAAAATTTGGTGGCTCTAGCCCAAAAATTGTGAAAACTATTGGCGTTTCCAATTTCAAGTAGAAGGGGGATGGGGGCGGAGTCCGGGGACGTGGCATCCAAAAATTTGATGAATTTTTTCAGGGACATGACTAGCTATCTTCGTGCAAAATTTGGTAACTCTAGCTGTAAGAATGTGAGAAATATTTGGTTTTATCGGTTTTATGTTATCGATTTTATCGATTTCTTAGCCTCCTAGTAGGCGTGGCAACCCAATTTTGACACTTTATCGGTCGCGCCTATAGACAAACATAATTGCAAAGTTTCAAGTCTCTAGCTTTTCGGGTGTCGAAAAAAGTTGCATTCATACAGACGGACAGACGGACGGACAGACACCATGACGGACATTGCACAAAACCAATATACTATGAGAAAGAGTATGTATGAACAGAGAGTGCAAAACAGAAATTGCCTGTCTGGGAAGCCTTGCCTTTTTAGGTTTTCGCAGGCAGATACAAATGCGCGCAAATTTTGAATTTGAGCAATTTGAATTTGAAAATTGGCAATCGACATCAAATATGTATGTATTTACTTTCATGGTTCGAAAATACATAATTTTATAATTCAAATATAATTATTTATTACACAAATTATCAATTACTCACCTCTGAAAGATTTAAATGTATTTTTAATAATTAATAAAAAAAAATTTAAAAATAATAACATAAATTTTATTCGAATCCTCAACTTGTTGTAAAGTTGCTGAAAATGCTTAAGCGGGAAATTCACGTGCTGCGCGCAGCAAGCGAATACATTAACAAAATATGAATGTAGTTGTCGTGCGTGTGAGTCCGCTTTTGATTGAAAGCCCAAAGAGGCGGCTCAAAATTTTATCAGAACGCGCACATCACTCTTATGCTGCGAGCGTGAATACAAAATAATTTGAAATCACGCTCGCAGCATGTGTGTTTGTTGTTGTCTATTTACGCTCATGCTCACAACTCCAATGTTCCACAATAACCTATTGCCTGCTGGACTGTCTCCTTCTTCAATAGCTTCCCATCAATTAAAAAACCGCCGTCAACGTAATGATTTCGGATCAACTTGCTGAGATGGGGAGTGTCCGCGAAGGAGTAAATCTTCGAATCAGGATCCTCTGGATGACTAAACCAGGACTTGCCTAAACCAAGCAAATTTTAAATTTGTTCATTATTTTACTCATGTAACACACTTACTTTCTGTTATTTCTAGGTCTCTCCATAGCTTTCGATTTCCAGGACCCAAATCGGAAACAATCGCAACAACTGGAAATCTAGCGTCGTATAGTTTTTTTTAACAATTTTATGCACCATATTTACGTCCATCGGTGTGTCTTAGTAAAAAAAAAAAAAACAGGTTGTTTCCATGACTTTCTTATTCCTCGAGCAATTGCCAGTTGGACATAATTTGATGGCTTCAACACATTATCTGCTTTACTATCATACTCATAGGAAGCAGCAACCTTCATTTCATTGAATGCTAAAACACACAGCCGGTCGATGTCATTCATATTTTCTTTTTCCATCATCTCAATGACAATATCCAGGGTCCCAGTCTTTATGTCCGCGTTGGATTTCCATTTGTATAACGTTGAACGGCAAGGCAACGGAAATCCCATTTCATACAACTGTTTGTATGCACGCGGTCCAGCAGCATGTAGACAAATTGCTTCGGACATATCTTCCGACTTGTATGTAACCCTCTTTCTACCATTCGTTAGCATTGTTATTTGAGTTGGAGTAAAGATTTTTTCAGGGATTCCTGTAATTCGTCCGACTTTTTCTGCAACTCCAGAAGTGTTTTAATCTTTTCCTTAAGAAGGCAATTTTCTTTCTTAAGATTTTCGTTTTCAATGTACAATGAGAGTCTCACAGCTTCAGATCTACATTGTGCCATGGTTAGTTTTGGTTATAATTGAACATTTTTAATTTTTAACTTGCTCTGTTTGCGTGCATGAATTTATATAGCCGGTTCTTACAAAATCTGGTTCGGCTTCTTGATCAGACATCGGTATAGCATTATTGTTAAGCCGTCTTCTTTTTGAAACTTGTCTTTAGTGGTCAACGCTTTCCAGTCTGAATCTTTAAAGTGCATTTCGCAGATCTTGGCGTGTGTTCCAAAACTGCACTATAACGTGAACAAATTTAAAATACATTCAACATAGAAAACGTTGTTTTCTTTTCTACGTTGTTTTCTTTTCTACGTATCTTGGTTATGCGAATCATGTTTATAAAACGGGGCATACCCGCAAATGATTGTTCATGTGTATACTCAAGAATGATAGAGACCAGATTTTGACATCCGAGCGTGTTCCCGTTATAATACGTCACTGGTTTCATTTGAAGAGTTGCCACAGTATGACGTTTTTCTTAAAAAAAAACTTAGACCATACAAATTAGAAACCAAACGAGTGATTTTTAATTTGTTTGGTAACCCTGAAGAAAACAGTAAATGTAGTGCAAAGTGGGCGGTTGCAGCCAAAGGCAGAAAAAAAAGAGTAAACAAGTAAAAACGTTGCAGTCGGACGCAACCGACTGCGGAATACTTTGATACCAGTAAAAGAACGGTTGATAAGGGGGAATGCAGGGGCGAAGGGAGTGGCTCATGTGGTAAACATCGCCAGCTATCATGTTACCAAATTTGGTGACTCTAGCTCAAAAACTGTGGAAGATAACTTAACTCCCAAATTTAAAAGGTGGGCGGCAGAGGTAGGCGTGGCATCTTAATTTTTGAATCAAATGTTTTTAACTGTCACTATCAATCTTCCTACCAAGTTTGGTGGCTCTAGCTCACAAACTGTTAAAGATATAGCCGATTCCGGTGGGCGTGGCATCCAAAATTTTGATGCATTTTTTTGGGGAACGTCTATACCTATCTTCACACAAAATTTGGTGGCTCTAGCCCAAAAAATGTGAAATCTATAGGCGTTTCCAATTTCATGGAGCAGGGATGATGGGGGCGGAAGTAGTGGGCGTGGCATCCAAAATTTTGATGCAGTTTTTTCAGGGACATGATAAGCTATCTGCGTGCAAAATTTGGTAACTCTAGCTGTAAGAATGTGAGAAATATTTGGTTTTATCGGTTTTCAGTTATCGAATTTATCGATTTCCCAGCCTCCTAGTAGGCGTGGCACCCCAATCTTGACACTTTATCTGTCGCGCCTATAGACAAACATAATTGCAAAGTTTCAAGTCTCTAGCTTTACGGGTGTCGAAAAAAGTTGCGTTCATACAGACGTACAGACGGACACCATGACGGACATTGCACAAAACCAATATACTATGAGACCTTCGGTATCAAAGTATAAAAATATGCCATACGATTAACAAAACTATTCTACAGAAACAGTATTTTGGCATCAATTGTAGCCACAGGGTCTGATGTTATTGAAGCCCTAAAGAAACTGACGTTGAGGGACGCTGTTGGCTATTTAGATTCAGCTTGGTAACGTATTGAAAAGGAAACAATAGCTAAATGCTGGACGAACATTTTAAGCTCTATAGGAGACGAAGAAGACTGTGAAGAGGATATCCCATTAGCTTTTTTGAGAGAAAGGATTTGTTCACATATTAACTCCCAACAAGAACGCACAATAGAACTGCTTCATACAATTAATCCAGAGGTTTGAACTTTTTCTTCCCTACAATAACTCATTTGTTTCAAATTGTGTACTTGCAGGTTGGTTTTTCATTTGCTGATATCCATGAATGCACTGAAGATTTTCCACACGAAACCGAAACGAATGAGGTTTTAACTAGTGATGAAAGAGAAAGCGAGGACAGCATTCTGGAAAGAGCACATCCAAGAATAGAGAATAGTGAAGCAATAAACATTTTCAATAAAACTTTGGAATGGGCGGAAGATTAAAACATAAGTCCAACAGATATCAGCGTACTTAAACGTCTCCGCGAAAAGGCCGTGTTCAGTAATTTGCAAAAAAAGAAAATACAGAAAAAGATAACCCATTTTTTCCAATAGTTTCAATGCACATTTTGTATCTTATCAAAACATAAACATATGAATTACAGGTATTTACAATCCGAAATAAAAGAAATATGTTTATATGTACATAGTTATTTGACTTAAAAAACAGTCTTATTTATTTGGAAAATTTAAAGAAGTACACCTTCGTAAACATGAACAACCTCGCAAACGAGAACACGCTCGGTTTTTAATAGTTCACGTTACTGCGAGTCTACTGTATTTTAACGAAAACGAAACAGCCCGTGCGCAACAATGTTTACTCGTTGAAAACAGGGGACCAAATCGTGAGTGCGACGCTTGCCGATCAGACTACCTTGTATAATTGTATCATGGGCAAAGCTAGCCCACCAAAAAATTAAGCGAGCGCAAGCCAGCGCAAGTGCATGTATACACAAATGTATGTTTAACCGTTACTTGCATTCCGATAGCGCGACTTATATATGTTAGAACATATATATAGAGTTTAATGAATGAGACCAAATTCAGCACTCGAAATAAATGTGTGTTTATTCAGAAGTGGTTCGTTTCAATACTGGTTATAAACAGATCTTAATGCTATGCAATCATATTCTTATATTTGAATTTTGTAAGAGGGCTTTGATACTCTCTGTTTATAATATGGGTTTGTATTGGTGTGTAGGAGGCTTCGATTCTCAATTACAATATTGATTAGTATTAGTGTATGGTGGCCAAAGCGTTCTTTGGTCCAGCTATGTTTATGTTATTATGATGGAGCGGATGTTTATAATATGATCCTTTATGTGTCAGAATATTCTATGACACTTCGATCTTTAAGAGTTTGTGTTTACATTAAAGTGGACTGAGTAAGTTGTGGGGAAGAGGTAAGCTGTGATAATTGTATAACTCGCGCTCCGTCCCCTAAAAACATTAGCCGGGCTGCTGCAAACGAACAGCAACTGAAACAAAAGCATCTGCAAATGGTGTTATCTCGCTCTCTCATCATTGAAGAGCGGCCAAGAACGCACAAACACATACATGTCATATGTCCGTGTGACTACCTGCTCGCTCACATACGCACGCATTCATACAGGCGACATCAGCTCCAGCCCAAGTCCGTTCTGTTGCTTACAGCAAAGCAAGCAATAGAATGACGTCACTTTGCTGCGCGGCCAGCTCTGTCTGTTAACTATTCGACTCTTCTTCTTCCTGGAGCTGATGTTCAACATTTTGACGGCAATAAGTTTACAGTCGATTTAAGGTCTCTATGTTATTCTATGCTCAGTGGTAAAGGCGAGCAGTTTGCGTATACATGAACTGCTTTTCCCATAAGCAATGGGAAATACAAGAACAATTTTGCGTATTATTTTTTTGTTCGTCTGTTCGCTGCCTATGCTCAGCAGCAAAGTAACGGGGCTTTCCTATGTTTGTTGTTGCGCTACGAAATTTCAAAGGAATTTGTTGTTGCTTTACAGACGAGACTGCACTTAAAAAAATGTGTATCGGGGGTGTGCCAGAAATCTCCGGAGATTTTGGCTCGAGCTGATTTTCAAATCTCTAAAAAAAAAAACCGTCGGTGTGCCAGAAGTTAGGGAGATTTCATTTTTCGGTAAAATGTTTCGCAGCAAATACCTAAAACGAAAATGGCCAAAAAGAGTTGCTACCTTTCAAAAATGAAAATTGCCTAAAATGTATTTGCTATTTTTGTCTTTGTTGTCAAGGTTGGTCTCATGGCATTAGTGTTATATTTAATAAATGGTTAAATAAAAATATGTTAGGTTTTATCTCTTGTAGTTCTTATACAAAACAAATATTTAATATTTTGCCGCCAAGTAACTCATGTTGCTTGACAGCCCTGCCGTGATAGCTTGCTTGAACAGCTGTTCTACGTACTTCGTAAATGGCGAATCTGGTTTTGTTTACATTTTAAAAGTGCAAAAGGTGAACGGTGTTTTCCCCTATGGACAAATAATAAAATAAATGTAAAACAAATAACTAAATGCCATTTTAATTTAACCTACATTTTGGCTGCTCAATGACTTTCCATAAATTAAATTCTTCTTCTTACTGTAGACATTTACACACCTAAGAAACACCGCCACCTCACCACCGTTGCCACCTCATAAAAAAAAGGTTGCTGCAATAACTTAGTTAAATTTACAACAAACTGTACACTGCTCAACCATGCAATTTTGTTACCTTAAAGTACGAATTTTTTATGTTTATTTGTCACAAAAAGTGTCTTTAAAATTGATCTATTAAAGACTCCGAATAAAAGTTATTGTTAACCAAACAATGTGGCAGCTCCTTTGTTAGGGACGGTTTTGCACGCTTACACACAACGGCAAATAGTCTTAGAGATTTGTTAAACCTTTATTAATATTGAATTAAAACATGTATTAAATTCAAATGTATTTGCAATATGCAACTAAGCTTAAAATTACCTTTCGAAAAAGTAATAGTGGTTATTTATTAGACATTTAATATTGCTTAAATTAACCAAATCTCGGGCCAAATTTGTTGAGGTTTCAAAATCATCTCGAACTTGGCTCTGGCACACCTAAAACCAGCTCGAGGTTGGTTTTAGGTTGAAATCGGGTTGGTTTTGATGGCTGGCACACCCCTGTATATGACGATCAGCTTACGCACGACACTTTATGAGTGCAGGTCATAGTTAAATGATTATTTCCTTAATTTCTGTAGTAAAATATGGATGGGTTGGCAAAATGGTTCTTTGCCGAAAATTTGATGTGCAAAATTCAATGCTTAATTTGTAAACGAGTAATATAAAATAAAATAGGAAACGCAGCAAGGCATTTTAAGATATTTCATGGCAATGAAATAGTGCCGTCCTACCAAAAATTGTTTTGTGATTTTTTAGTACATTATGCAAGAGAAATTATTGAATATATTGCAAATAATATAAAAGAAACCCAGGATCAATACCTAAAACTTTCACTAAGGCCAACGGCATATTCAGAATCAGTTAAAAGCTTAAATCATTTTCGAATGGAGAATTTATAAAGAATGTATGCCAAGATATGGTAAACTGTTTTGGAGACAAGGGAGCAGAGCTGGCATAGTCAATTGGTAAAGTTTCACTATCCCGAAACACAGAGGCCAACAGAATTGAGGAGCTTCACACCTTATTTGTCTTAATACTTCGCTTCAAGCCAACAACAAGTGTGTTTTTGATTTGCTTACCTCTGTCGAAGGATTTATTAAAAAAATAATTTTAGAAGAGTACAATATTGTTTTTTTTATTGTTCTCTGTTCACAACATATTTAAGTAATTTAAAAAAAAACACTTTTAAAAAGACTTAAAGATTTTGAATGGATCAAAGAAATGATGCCAATTTTCTACAGCCCAATAACATGTAGCATTTACGAGCAGAAGCCAGAGCTACGACTCGAATTTTGTGATTTACAATGTGATTATGAATTAAATACATGTAATTTAAAGGGCATTGACTTCTGGAAATTAGCTAATAGAAGTAAGTACCCATTGCTTATTACAGAAGTATTAAGAATACTTTCAATTTTTGCCAGCACATATGTATGCGAAAGTGCGTTTTATATTATGAAAATAATTAAAACAAATAAACATTTAGAAGCGTTGTTAAAACTATGGTCAACCAAACTTAATATTAATATTGATAATTTTTGAGTTCATTGTAGATAAAGATGAAAAAGAAAACCTTAGTATTTCAATAATATTATTATTTTTAATTTTTTTGTCTTTTAAAAGTGTATACACTATTTTATATATACACTATAAAATAAAAATAAAAAAATTTCCTTCATTTGTGTTGGTGAATTTTCTGCATTTGTGTTGGTGAAGCTCTTCCATAAGCATCGATTTGACGTCTCTGATTTAAAGGGACTTTAAATTGTGGTATACTCATCTCAGTATACAAATTTTTATACTTTGATACCGAAGGTCTCATAGTATATTGGTTTTGTGCAATGTCCGTCATGGTGTCCGTCTGTCTGTCTGTCCGGCTGTCCGTCTGTCCGTATGAATGCAACTTTTTTCGACACCCGTAAAGCTAGAGACTTGAAACTTTGCAATTATGTTTGTCTATAGGCGAGACAGATAAAGTGTTAAGATTGGGTTGCCACGATAAATTCGATAACTTAAAACCAAACAATTAAAAAATTTCCATTCTTAAAGGTAGTAGTTACCAATGTCCCTGAAAAAACTGCATCAAAATTTTAGATGCCACGCCTACTCCTTCCGCCCCCATCCTCCCTGCTCCTTGAAACTGGAAACGGCTATATTTTTCACATATTTTGGGCTAGAGCCACAAAATTTTGTGTTAAGATAGGTACTGAAGTTTTCCAAAAAACTGCATCAAAATTTTAGATGCCACGCCTACTCCTTCCGCCCCCATCCTCCCTGCTCCTTGAAACTGGAAACGGCTATATTATTCACATATTTTGGGCGAAAGCCACACAATTTTGTGTCAAGATAGGTACTGAAGTTTTCCAAAAAACTGCATCAAAATTTTAGATGCCACGCCTACTCCTTCCGCCCCCATCCTACCTGCTCCTTGAAACTGGAAACGGCTATATTTTTCACATATTTTGGGCTAGAGCCACAAAATTTTGTGTTAAGATAGGTACTGAAGTTTTCCAAAAAACTGCATCAAAATTTTAGATGCCACGCCCACACCTGCCGCCCCCCGTCGTTTTTAAAACGGTAATGCGTTTATCTTCCACATTTTGTTAGCTAGAGTCACCAAATTTGATAAGAAGATAGATGGTGACATATACCAAAGATCTGCATCAAGAATTTGGATGACACGCCCACCTCAGTCGCCCACCTTCTAAAATCCAAAACTCAGCTATCTCTCACAGTTTTTAAGCAAGAGCCCCGAAATTCGGAAGGAAGAGAGAAGATGGTGACATCTACCAAAGATCTGCATCAACAATTTGGGTGACACGCCCACCCATGCCACCCTCATTTAAAATCGGAAATTCAGCATTTACATTTTTTAAGCTAGAGACACCAAAAAAATAAACAAGGGACGATCTATTAAGTTGTTAAGACGCATGTGCTTGTGGACCTAAAAGACTTTGCATTTACCGATTTGTTTTAAAAATCTAATAAATAAACAATGCTAGTAACAGCTAGAATCAGCGTTTTCGCTTTGCGATGATTGTATCGATATTTATATCGGTAGTATACATATATCAGTAAAGGTGTTTACCAGTTTGCGCTAGGGTAACTGCTAACCAAACACTGAGAAACTAATATTTGACCTTACTTAAAATAGTTTGACTAACCGGATATTGAAAAATTGGGCCTTAGTCATTTTACTTGTGTTGGGAACTAGTTTTTAGCGTATCCAAGCGCGAGTAGCGTTGCCAGTATATGTGATTTCGATCATTTCTATAAAAGAGTTGCCAGTAAAATAAAATTTGGTTTGTTTGGCTGCCAACCACACCCATACATAGAAAGGCAATGCACACGCATTACTCGAATTGAGTAAGTGCCGCTACTTTTTGCGCAAATTGCTCTTTGCTATGTTACTCAATCTGTTAACATATGTTAACCACACCAATACACAACAATGCAATGCACACGCATTACTTGAATTGAGTAAGTGCCGTTACTTTTGGCGCATATTGCTCTATGTTTACCTTTTTAGTCAGTTTGATGCGAACGCTTTAATTGAAGATTCTCATTGCGCAAAATTTTTATATTATTATTATTTTACTTTGAATATATATAATATATTACTTAAAAATAACGTAAATTTTAATAATTTGTCTTAAAATTAACTGTTTAAAATATAAAACTAAATAATCGCGAGTGAATACTGAGAACAGTGCAAAGTGTATACATATATACATACATATGTATGTACATATGTACATATATTAAATCCGAACGTGGATATGTTTTACACGCAGCGGACTGCTGTACCCGGTATTCATTTTAGAAGTCTTTTTCAAGACTATTGCCTTTAATTTATATTATATATTTCATAATTACGAGCAATTGCTTTTTAAATTTTGCCCAATTTGTAATACTACACAATTTTATCGATCGGTTCAGATTGCCCTTAACATTAATATATAGATTAAAAGTACGTCTTATTAACTAACATATTTGCATATCTTTTACATTAATATACATAGTTCTTGAACAAATAATTATATATTGAATTATTTTGCATCAATTGTTATGTTTAAGCGATAGCTATCGATGTTGCACACAAACGCAAATGCGGCATTTGAAGCACGTCGATATATCGATTTTTGTATGCAAAATAGTGAAATTATACTATTATATAGTTACAAAATCTAATTTTTACCGTTTAAAATAACACTTTAATTTTTAAATTCATTTAAATTTGTTTAATATTGTATATCTTAATATACATATACATATTTAAATACATATAACTATATTTTTAAAAATTTTTAAGTCAAGAATATATAACATATATTTAAATAAATAAAATTTAAACACAAATTTAAAATATTTACACACAGTTCTTAGTGGAAGTCCAGCTTGTTGTAAAGTCTGTATTAAAAATTAAAAAATGCCTCCTGAACTAGGGTGACTGAATCACAAAGATTGACCACGCGCGCAGACGAACGAATATAAAGCGAGAACAAGCGGAGATAGATCGCGAATCGGAAAGCCAGGTATGTAAAATGAAATTAAGGAGAATCGAGCAAAACAAAAGAAAGGAGAAGATTGACAACGAAAAAGATTCAAAAGCCGAACAAGCGGAGGACAGTTCGCGTCGCGCAGCTAGAGGAAGATGAAAATGTAAGGAGAGCCGAGCAAACGCAAAACACTGATCAACGGGCGCGGAGACGAACGAATGTACAAATTCGGCAAGCCGAACAAGCGGTGGACAGGTCGCGTCGGGCAGGTAGGAGGTTAGATGACAATGTAAGGAGAGCCGAGCAAACGCAAAACACTGATCAACGGGCGCGGAGACGAACGAATGTACAAATTCGGCAAGCCGAACAAGCGGAGGACAGTTCGCGTCGCGCAGCTAGGAGGGAAGATGAAAATGTAAGGAGAGCCGAGCAAACGCAAAACACTGATCAACGGGCGCGGAGACGAACGAATGTACAAAATTCGGCAAGCCGAACAAGCGGAGGACAGTTCGCGTCGCGCAGCTAGGAGGGAAGATGAAAATGTAAGGAGAGCCGAGCAAACGCAAAACACTGATCAACGGGCGCGGAGACGAACGAATGTACAAATTCGGCAAGCCGAACAAGCGGAGGACAGTTCGCGTCGCGCAGCTAGGAGGGAAGATGAAAATGTAAGGAGAGCCGAGCAAACGCAAAACACTGATCAACGGGCGCGGAGACGAACGAATGTACGAATTCGGCAAGCCGAACAAGCGGTGGACAGGTCGCGTCGGGCGCAAAGACGGACGAACTTTGAATTACGTGAGAGGGAGCAAGTGGTGGACAGTTCTCGCAGGCGAACGCGAAGACAAAACGTACATTACAGACATTTAGAACAGACACTTAGAAGGCAGGCTAGATCCGTGCGTAGACGGGAGCTTGAGTTAAGTATTCTGTCGCGGGAGCGAAATAGAGCTCAAAGAGCTCGGATACGCAGCAACCGTTTGCGTAGGCTAGCTGAGCAAGGTAGAAATACAGTAAATAGGCAGAATGCAAGGAGATTAGCGAGAGAGGCAGTCGTACAAGAGCCTAGTGGGCTGGAGCAAGCGAATAACACCCCTTTAGCCTTTAATCAATTAAACTCCCAAATAAGTGCTTATAATAAATTAGTTAAACAAGGCCCTGACCAACTTTGCCTTTGCTGCAAGGGGCTTTGGTTTCCACATCAAGTGGACAAAATTAGATCTCAATATATTGAAGAAAACAATGAACATAGTGCGCAGATTTTGTTTTTGTCGAGGGATTTCCCCTCAGAAGATAGCACATACAAGTTTTGTAAGTCGTGTAGTCGCACTATAAAATCAGGTATGCTGCCAAAAAATTCCATTACTAATGGCTTAGACTTTCCATTCCTTCCCCAATGCTTAAAAGACTTGACTACCTTAGAGGAAAGACTAATTTCTCCACGTCTTCCATTTATGATTATTAAGTCATTAGGGCATGAGCGTCAAAGTGCAATAAAAGGGGCTATTGTGAATGTCCCCATTCCAACCGCCAATGTTGTTACCTCTCTCCCGAGAGCTTTTCACGAAGCTGAGGTTGTTCAGCTCCACCTCAAACGTAGATTAGAATATAACCATGATTTCATGGCTGAAACAATTCGACCATTTAAAATTATTGACGCCATGCGATTTTTAGTTTCAACTGAGCTTTATCAGAAGCATAGTATTTCTATCAATGAGCAAATAATGTCCTCTTTTTCAAATGCTCCTTCTAATGTGCCGTTCTTTGCAAATAACGAGGACAGAAATTTGTGTAATCAAATCGAAATGAATAATCAAAATCAGGAAGCCCAACAAGACATAGAAGAAGAGCAGCTTAATCCAGGTGGGCAAGAAACTTTGTTAGACGAAATTCAGGTGAACATGCAAAGAATTCAAATGGCCCCCGGCGAAGGCCAACGACCCCTTGATATGATTGGAGATGAGGATGCAGAAGAATTGTCTTTTCCGACTATATTTGCAGGCAAAAAAAGATTATGTTCTGGAAGTTTCACTACCATTGTTAGATCTGAGCTTAGAAATTATGATAGGCGAGGTTGTAGAACCGACAAAATATTTTATAACTATAAAAAGTTGGAAATGATCCATATTCGTAGTAATACATCCATTTGCCTCCGCAAACATACTGCTCCTCGCTGCACTACTGCAGCCCATGCACTTAATGATAATTTAGTAGATAATTTAATTCTTCATGATGAAGGCTATCGGGTTTTAAAGGGAATTCGCTCGTCTCCAGCTCATTGGGAGAGCGAAAAAAAAAGGTAATGGCAATGATAAGACAATTTGATTTGCCAACCTTTTTTATAACATTGTCGGCTGCTGAGACTCGGTGGGGGGAACTCTTAGTTTTGCTAAAGCGAAATGTCGATAAGCAGCACATTACCGAAGAGAGCGCAGCGGCTATGCAATTCGCAGAAAAAGCAAGGCTGATTCGCGCGGATCCGGTTACATGTGCTCGTTATTTCGACTTTCGCTTTAGACAGATTTTAAAATTAATGAAAAAAGAGGGTGGTATTTTTGGTTGTCATCCAGTTATTAAATATTATTGGCGAGTTGAATTTCAGCAAAGAGGTTCGCCTCACATCCACGGTATGTTTTGGCTTAAAGGTGCCCCTAAAATTGACTTAAAAGACGATGCAAGTAGAGACAGGTCTATTCCACCTGTTATAGACTTTATCAACCAATTTGTTACTACAGATGTGACAAATGTTGATCTTAGCCAGTACATTGAATACCAAAAGCATAATCATGGGCATTCTTGTATGCGGGAAATAAGGGGGTCCCGCATGTGTCGCTTTGGTATTCCATATTCGCCAATGCCCCAAACAGAAATTTTGTTTCCTTTGTCCGAAAGTGATCTCGCTACTTCACACAAAATTTTCAAAAAATTCAAAACTTTTTAAATTTTCCTTTTGATCGTGATGCATTGCCAACATTTGACACATTTGAGGAATTCCTATCTCACGATCAAATCAACCTACTTACGAGGAATATGTAATGGCAATTAGGTCTGGTTTGAAAAAACCACAAGTTTTCCTGAAGCGATCTTTTAACGCTATAAAAGTAAACGCTTATAACAAACATATTCTTGCTATGCAAAGGGCTAATATCGACATTCAGTTTATATTAGATCCTTACGCATGCTGCAGTTATGTTATTAATTATATTAATAAATCACAAAGAGGAATTTCTAAATTAATGCGCGATGCCGTGGATGAAATTAAACAGCGCCACAATTTCTCAATTAAGCAAAAGTTGCAACACATTGGGCATAAATTTATTTCCGGCACTGAGATTTCCGCTCAGGAAGCCGTATATTGTTGTATGGGATTGCGTATGTCCGAGACCAGTAATGGTGAAATTTACATTAACACAGCACTTCCCGAGAATAGAGTAAGAATGCTTCGGCCCAAGCAACAACTTCAAAATTTGCCTCAAAACTCGACAGACATTTTTACAGTTGGTCTGTTAGATCATTATATACAGCGGCCTAATGATCCGGAAAATATTTCCTTAGCTGATTTTGCCGCAAATAACAATTTTAGCAAAACTTGCAGGGTATCACGCCAAAATATTGATAGCGACGATGACGAGCAAAATAAGGTAGTGGGCTCCGAATTTTTTCCGCTTATAGATGATAGTGGTTTTATGAAAAGAAGGTCCAAGTCCCGGATAATTAGGTTTAGAAATTTTGGCCTTCACAAGGATAGGCAAAACCACTTTAGGGAGTTGGTTATGTTATTTTCAAATTGGCGACAGGAGCAACGGGAGCTAGTCGACAGAAATTGTGAGGGTTATTACTGGGAAAACGAGGACCGCATAAACAACGAACGTGACAACTACGACGTATTTAGGGAAAGGCCCGCTATGCTAGAAGACGCGCTTAGGGAAGCTGAAGTAGGTGAGAATTTTGAAGATAATTTAGAAAATCAAGTGGTTCTTGATGAAGAGTTTAGAGTTCTGGCTTTTCCAGAGGTAAATTCTCAATTAAATGTTTTAAATTTGAATAACAATGACACATCCGAAGAAACAGATAACGTCCGCCTAATTAAGCTTCCTCCACTCATTTCCCCAGAAAATTTAGCAGATCTCGTAAAATCATTAAATTTAAAGCAAAAAACTTTTTTTTCTCATGTTCTTCATAACGCCAATATGAAGAACGTTTTCCATGAGTTTGTTGGTGGGGGCGCTGGCGTTGGGAAGAGTCGTCTTATATCAGCACTTTACCAGTCCTTAACTTCATTTTATAATAATAAGCCCGGATGTGATCCAACTTCGGCCAAAGTCATTTTGTGTGCGCCAACTGGTAAAGCTGCTTTTGGAATCAATGGTTCCACACTTCACACAATGTTTTCTCTTCCCATTAACCAGTCTGGGTCCGCTTTTAAAGAATTGGGTGCGGATTTGCTTAACAATCGTCGATCAACTTTAATTGATCTTAAAGTTTTAATTATTGATGAGATCTCAATGGTAGGATCAAAAATGTTTTCGTTTATAGACTCCCGTCTTAAACAAATTTTCAATAATAGAGAAGCTCCATTTGGAGGAATTTCAGTGATCGTTTTCGGCGATCTTAGACAACTACGTCCAATAGGAGATAGATGGATATTTCAATCCACTTCCGAGTCGCATAACCCTTATAGTGCTATATTTGGGTCATCTCTTTGGGGTTGTTTTAAGTTCTTTGAACTTACAGAGATTATGCGGCAGCGAAATGATCAACCTTTCGCAGTAGCCCTCAACAATATGGCATCTGGTCAAATGTCAACAGAGGACGTAGATTTATTTAAAAATAGGATTTGTCGCACTGACCAAGTTCCAGATGACGTCATTCATCTTTTTGACACCAACGCCGAAGTTAATAGTTTCAATACAACAAAACTTAACTCAATTACTACTGACCAACATATTTCCAATTCTAGAGATTTTGTAAAGGCCGTTCATTTAAATGCCTCTGCTAAAAGTAGAATTCTTGAGTCCGTTAAGGACTTTAAAACTTCCCAAACCCAGGGATTACCCAACTCTCTTATTTTAAAAACCACAGCGAAGTATATGGTGACGGCCAATGTAGATAC